>JAQIWR010000956.1:0-15984 GCA_034695945.1 Glomeris hexasticha
TTTGAACGTTTTTATGGTTGTTACTTTTAATGTCCATACCGCTCGCTAGATGGCGTTACCATCGAAAGATGTCAAGACGATGTTCAACCTTAAGTGGGTTTGACTGTTATGTAATGTACATGGCAACTTGAAGTTGACACTCATGTTTCCAGTGGAAGTGAACAACGGTGGTCACGTGGACATGGCCGATGCCCTTCAAAATGTTGTCACTGAGCTGAACGACAGTCCTGATGGCCGTACTGCATCCAGTAATGACAAAGAGGACTTGATGGAAGGTCGTTCATTAATGCTTTGCTTGAATCCACAATTACGGTTGGCGTTAATTCTTTCGCGGCCATTACGCAAGTCAGCTTCTACTGCCTTATGACAGACAGTACGTAAGTGATGTAATGGCAGCCAGAGACAAAGTCCACAGAAGTTGTGGATAATGTAACATGGAACTATAATGGCCAATATCAATTGTTGGGGTTTCGATGTCCTAGCTGTTACAAACAAAATTAAACTTGTGTGAAGGTTTTGTAACGCGAAGAACACGATATATGGGACATCGTTGAATGTCTCGTGAAATCTTGTCTTGATTCATTTCATACAAAAATACAAACACTGTTAATTCCTGGAATTTCAACTATAACCATGGAATCAGGAAACATGTCCAACTAGAAGACTATTTTGTATCCGCAACAGGGAAACCTTTTAAGCTAGGTTCACACTAGTGTTCACACTGCAGAAGAAGTAAAGTAATGTAAAGTAACGTAGGAAAATAGAAAGTAGAGGGGTAGAGATTCACATATGTTCACGCTGCAGTAACGGACAAGTATTTGATCAACCAATCATAATGCTGCACGTGTTTGCATTCAAAATTGCGGATGACGATGCACATGTTTTGCTAAAAATAGGACATTTGGCCCTTTGGATTTCATTAGGACCTTTGGGTCCTTTCGATCTGATTGGAACCATTTGGCAAGTTGAATTCATTTATGACCATTGGGTCCTTTTGATTCATCTATGGGCATTTGGCCCTTTCAATTCAAATAAGATTATTGGGCCCTTGGATTCCATTAGGACCATGGGGCCCTTACGACTCCGTTAGGACCGTGGGGCTTTTGCGACTCCATTAGGACCATTGGGCCCTTTCAATTCTATTAAGCCCTTTCAATTGCATTGGACCCTTTCAATTCCATTAGGACCATTGGGCCCTTTCTATTCCATTAGGACCATTGGACACTTTCGATTCCCTCAGGACTGTTGGGGCTTTTAGATTTCATTTGGACCATTAAGCCCTACAGGTTTCATTAGGACCATTGGGTCCTTTGGATCTGTGAAGACCAATAAACCCTTTCAATTAAAATAAGAAGTGGGCCCTTTGGGTTACATTCATGACAAGTGTTTTGGAATAGGTAGAAGTCAAAAAGAGGCGGAGCCAAATGGGCACGTGTTTGCAGGAACCTACGTGATTGGTTCAATCACTACTGCTTCTACTTCTACTTTCGTTCTACTTCCTTCCCACAATGCAACATTCTACTTTACTTTACTTTACTTCTACTGCAGTGTGAACACCAGTGTGAACCTAGCTTTACGGTTTCTTCCAAATTCCGACAAAATCCTCCAGAATTGAAATTGACCCTTCTGGCTTCATTTGTAGATTTGAATATCTGAAATGAAGTTGGTCATGTTGTTTGTTGAACTAGAATCGTGCAAGGTAACGTCAAAACTGCGAAAGGATGCACGATCTAGTCTAGTGGACATGGAGTACGAGGAACACAAGATGCGTCTAAAGGTACTACTAGTCAACTATGAAACAGAATTGCTGAAAAAGCAACTGGCAGAAGAACAGCTGAAGATGGCCAAGGAAGAACATTTGATGAAAGTTCAGCTGATTGCCGCGCAAATGATGAGGGCATCCGGCAATTAATTTGCCGTTCACCTGTTATGCGTTGCTGTTACATTCCTGTTCATATTGTAACTTGTAATAAATTATTCACGAAAATATGATGTGTAATTGTATATTGGGACTGGGCACTTGGAGGAAGATCGAAAGGGAAGACTGCAAGACGCGTGATTGGTTCGCAGACAACAAAGGACTTGCCTTTTAAGATCATATATACCCTTATAAGGGACAAACTCATGGAACCCTTAAGGTGAAATAAGGAGATTGCACTGTATATAATGTGCAATTTGAATGTGTTTTAAATTACAATTATTTAGTAAAATTGTTGCAAAACTATTATAACCTGCGTAAAATACGCGGTGCAGATTTTGACTAAGCACTCTGGAAAACCTGGAAAACTCAGGGAAATTGCAATCATAGGCTAATTAGTGGGAACCATATGGAAATATACGAGGCCAATGCATAAATATGTTGTAAATTATTTTGTGCCATTTACTGTTCGATATCTACGCGTGGTAGTAGATGAAACATCTGTCTGGTTTCAACTTTTATTAGTCTGTGGATTAATTTTTATATGTACATTTATCCACTAACCAATGTGACTTGTCTGTGTTATTCAGTTACTTATCTAGTTTTTTTTTTAAAATCATATTTAGCTTGTATGTGAACTTTACAATCTGTATTAGTGTTTTTCCTAATCGCACTAAGTAGGGTACTTCTGTTACAAGGCTTGAAAACTTCCAGTCATGTTGTGGTACGTATATACCAAGGAGGTTGGAAGGATTTTCTGGTTGGATGGAGGGAGCACTCCCTATGTCACCCATGTTAAGAAAGTGTGCTCAATCGAGCCGTGGGTACCCAAAAAATCGTCTGCTTTAGCCGGCTGTTAGGCCTAATCAACTGACCGTGTTCCTTGCGTTTTTAGCCGCTACTTTTGTGAACAATCTGCTTTAACATCTGTACATCACGTTTTAAATTGCAGATTGCTGTTAGCATGTGTTTTGAGAGAACCATTGTACGATTATATTATTTTAAAGTTATTAATTTGCAGATTGATATGAACACATGAATATCACTCTTGACGAAATGTTCTCCAAACACATTACTGTATATTTTTACGTTCGCAATCTACTTGTGTTCAAATTGGTTCAAATAGTTAAATCGTTTATTTCAACATTATTTAAAAAAAACGCCTAAACGCAAACTAATACGAAATAAATTAACATTATAATCATATGAAATAAGAAATAGATGAAATTATTTATGAAATAGGTAATTTAACAGATGAAATTATTTATGAAACATAATGAATAATTTGAAATGTCAAAATTTGAGTATATGTATCAATGATGCTCACAAAATTGTATTAAGCCTAAAGCCTAATCACGCAGCCACGTAGCAGACGACGTATTGGGTGCCCGCCTCAAAAACGTTCGACATTGCTCCCTCCATCCAACCAGAAAATCCTTCCAACCTCCTTGTGTAAACCCCATTGAAATATAATGAAAAACCCGGGTTTTTGCAAAACGTGTACCAAACTCTTTACTTTTCCATATTTTCTTTCCACTGAATCTTTGTCACGATATAGTCCATCGACTGCTTTTGTAAGGATTACAGGCAGTCTATCCTTTATGGTTTTATACGCGAAACTTCTGCAATTTACAAAACATATTACAATTTTTTAAAATTGCATGAATTTGCCCCATGCATAGGCATGCAATTTTTGCAAAAACATAATTTCTCTCCGTATTTTCAAACATGCAGATATACCACATAAATTTATCTATAATCGTTAGTGTATACAAATTATATTACCCCACATAATAAGCCGATAGTGGAAGGGGATTTAGCGAACTACTTGCGGACATGTTCATTCAAATTCGTATCGTACGCTGATCGTACGTATAGTATCTTCTTCAGCTCCTAGGTGGCGCTGATTTCAACATCCGTTTCTATTCGTAGTAGCTTTGGAATGCCGCAATCTACAAGTACAATCAGGATTCTTGCCGCAGGATTGAGTAATCGTTTGTTGAAGTTTTAATTCTATTTTGGGTGCGATCTTTGTGCGTATATAATCTCATAAACTTCGGCGTAAGGATGGTTTTCAAGAAAATTTCGTCCTTTTTCTGGTTTTGGATCCTTCAACTGGAGGTGAACTATGGCGTTTACATGTTGGAACCGTGGGAAAAACAGTTGTTCTGTATCCTTTCCATTGGGAAATTTGTTTTAAATTCTGGTGAAAATGTGGACAATCTTTCTTAACCTTAACTCAATACAGATTCTGTTTTGATTCTCATTATTGCAATGTCCACTTATACAACTTATGCGTTTCTTCCTCGTTACACCAGAAGCATGATGGCTTACTTCTGGGACACCACTTCAAGGCCATATGACATTAACAATTGATCACCAATTGACATATGGTACTTACGTACAAGACAAGAACACTGGAAACTGTGACACTAATAATGAAGTTCCCCAACCAGCACACCAATTTCACCATAAATTCCTTTACCCATTTCAATGTCACTTATGTTTTGAACGAGTTTTTTGTCTGTAATCTCACGCAATAACTTTTATACTCGTTACGTAATAGACGTTAGTTCACAGTGAACTGCATATTGGCAAAAACTGCACTGCACAAGTTTTATTTTCTAATGAAGACTATGTTTATTACATTATATGGCGTTTATTTCCTGCTCCAGGACTACTTTGGATTTGAAAGAATGCATTCAAACAAATAATTCAACGTACTGTTTATTAGTTAAATTGGTGCCATGCTTTAAAATGAACACAATAGCCAAATTTATAATAATGGATTGATTTTATTGTGGTACGAATTGTCTACAGATCATCGTCATCCGATGCAGACTCTTCCTCCATTGCATCCTACGAACCCAAATTTCAATCATTACCAGATTTATCATATTTTAACACCTTTTATATTATTTTACCTTGGCAAACTTTTCAGCTTCTGTTTGAAGTTGTGCTGGAACATATTCATGGCGGCCATTTGTGTCTACACCACGAACATAAACGTGTTACCACTACTATACACAACTGATTGTTGTAAAGCAACTAACCTTTTCCAACCCAACTAAGCTGCAACTCAAAATTCTTATCTTTAACTTCATCGTGAACTGTGTAAATTCTGGAAGATAATTACCTATTAATTACTGTTACTCCTAGGTTGAATGACGCTACTTCAGGGTGTCTACTGACAAATTTTCATGACTTTTCCAGGATTTTCATGGTCATTTATACAAAAAATCATGACCTTATACCCGACTGATTCGTATTTAAAAGGTACAACAATTCACCAAACAAATTTTAAAATCATTTTAAAAACTGTTAATATATATTTATTATTTAAAACATTGTGTATTTCACACAAAATTAGTATTAAAATCAAATTTTTTACTATTCTGTCAACGTGAATTTGTAAATTTTTCTAACTCCCAAAATTTTTTAGCAATATTCCTGTCATCAACAGGTTTATGTAACACTATAAATACATTTTCGCTGTTCTAAAACATGTAAATATCACAAAAATTTCATGACTTTCAGGATTTTCATGACAGTAGACACCCTGTACTTTCGGTTCACTTACATTCGTGTTGCTTCTTTAATCAATTCTCGCGCTGTGAGGTCTTTCAACTTAAAAACGATTCCAAATAACAGTTTAAAAACGGACATTAGTCTGAAATTCTGCCAACACACCTGAAGTTTCTCGATTTCAGTCATTGCCGCTTGCTTAGCCTTGCCAATCGCGCAACCAAAATATCCCTACACAGTATACAACAGGTGTCATTTAAATTGTTAACTGCAAAATGAGACAATTACGCACCCATGACACTCCTGATGGATCTAGCATGTACATCTGAGGTCCATCGGCTTCGTACGCTGCCACCAACGCGCTGCATCCGAATGGCCGCACGGCGCTGTACAATGTGTACGCGTGCATGTACATCGCCACACGGTCTGATAAGAACTGAATGGAAAGTACAATTGGTTAATTATATCAAAGCTATAACAAGTGGGCATGTATTATTCGTGACAGATGTATACCTTCAAAGGTATCTGCGCACCGTACTCTGCCCTGTAATCGCTCGCTTCAGTCCGTGCGGTTTCAACTATTTGACGTGAATCAGCCAGCAAACCTGCAACAGCCTGTAATATCAAATATTTGAATCAGTTCACCATACAATGCACAACGGGGCATGTATTCAGTATATCACATACAAATTGAACAATTACTTCAGTTTTAATTTAAGCAACCCAAATTGCTAAACTATATTTTAAAGAAATTGGTTACATTTGCTTGTATTCAATTTGTGTATTACAATCTTTTGATTACATCTTACAAATTAGAATATATTTACCATTGCCACAATTGTTATTATGTAATATTACCACTCTTGATATTGCTGGATATAATTTTATTTGAGGATCATATTCTTCGTGAAATTGATTATACTACTGAAGTATTGGATAAAGTTAACAGACTATTTTGCAGTTAATAACCTACCATTCCTATATGCCTATCAATCATAAAAATGCGTTTGTTGGATGTAGATTCATAAAGTTTCGAAGTTACAAGCTTTTCAACTGCAAACACAATGCCATCGGTTCCTCGAAGTCCAATTGCTGTTCTGTACGGGGGAAATAAAGGATAAATATATTACAGTTAAGTACACTCATACATGCTTTATAACGTACTCACCCACTGTTTTCAATTGCTTTTTGAGCATACTCAACTTGGAACACTCGACCGTCAGGTGAAAATTGTGATGCAGACAAATCGTACTAGACGAGCAGAAAATTTCCATTTAAATACGCAAGATACCGCAAAAATTTCATGAAAACATGTTTAATATTCCTGCATACTTACACCCGTGCCGATTGAACTCATTTTCACGAATTACAATGATATTTCAATATAGGATGCCGACAAGACAAATAAAAACGCAACCGATTGCTGCTATGTCACGATTCCGCTGTTGCGTAGTTGTAGATGTGCGAATGCAGTTAGGCTCCACCTCCAGCGCTTTTACTATTGGACGGCGCGCGCAGCTCTCGATGATTACTGGCTTTCGTGTATGATAAGGGCGGGGTTAAAATGCATTGCTTTAAAACCATACTATCGCTGTTAGGTTTGCAATTAAATTTAAAACACATTGGGTAATCACGATAAATATAAAAAAAACACGTGATTTTAGTATTTAATGGAAATGCTAATTTATACGTTAAAAAACGAAAACTAATAAAAAAAATCCGCACTTGTGTTCATGACGATTTTCTCGGATTTTCTGCTCGTATTACTGGCAACACCAGATTTACCAGATTTCGCGCAGGAATCGGCAGGAATGGTGTTGTCTTGATGTGATCGAATGGTTGACATATTTAAGGGCATCGCTATAAAGACAGAGGTAGGAAAATAGTACAATGATGTTTGCATGGGCCTATCAATGTTTTGTGTTTTTAAACAGTCCGCGACTGCTTTTCATATTTCCATATTGCGTTTTACTACGTTGGCGCAATATAGTTGCATCTTGGTCCAGGGTTGCATCGAACAAATTTTCACGCAATATTATGTCACGTGATTAGTGTACCGTCTGCGGGTCAGTTGACTGGTTGTTGCGCGATAAAATTGCCAAGGTTTGTCAACGGTTATATCCAATGTTCGATCATGGAGGTCTATGGTTCTTATCATCAAAATCGACGGCCGGGTGAAGGAATGTGACTGCTGAATATTGCTTACTAGTTTTGTCTCCAAATTTCCAGGTGTCCTTGGCAGCCATTGTTGCTGCATGCTTGCAGGAAATTGACAGCACTGCATGACAGCTGTATATAAATGCAAGTTCTACATTTTCGGTTTATTTTTGCATACAGTGCATGAAAAGTAGCACATTATCTGATCTGCACCATCGTTTGCGTATATAGATAATTCATCACAAAAATTCAACATCTAGCATCTAGCTGTCAGTCTTTTTTTTTGTTGAATGATTTCTGACACACATAACACCTATAATCTAGGAAGTCAATATTTATATTGCCTTTGGATACGTGTAAACCTTGGTGTAAATCTAGTTTCTAAACTGACATCAGTAACTCCCTCCCCTCCATAAATTTAGACTAATCAAAACAAACACTATAGCATAAAAATTGTAAGGGCTAGCTCTATCCATTTTGTAAATGACATTTATATACTGATTTCAAGGAACTTGAAGCTTATCTTAAATTGATAAATGCGGTTGTTGTGCAATAATTCAAAGTGCATGGCCATGTGTATTTATGTCTTTGATGTCCAGGCAAAGTGAAGAAATGTAATTTTTGCTGTCATTTTAATTATTGATAAAAATTCTGCATTTGTCCACTCTGTCACTCTTTTTTTTTGTCTGGCTGCTTTGGATAATAATTAATTTGTCGAACGATTTTATTTCAGATATAAAAATGTACCAAAACGGCTATAACACACTGGGTTTGCCTGATGGAACCAATGATACGAAATGTAATTATTACCACGATCAAGACAAGGTTCATATAATCTATAGTGGTTACGAAGGAATTCCTGAAAACCTTCTAATTAATGTGATCGTGTGGCTGGTGAGTGTTGAACATAATATAAATGAGCCAAATGCAGCAAGTCTATATAATACTTTGTTTTGTGTGTGAACAGGTGCTGCTAATCTTGTTTGCTATATTGAGGAAGAAAGCTTGGAATTACGGAAGAATTGCTCTGGTGCAGAAAAACGAGCACCGGTAATTGGAAATTGGTTGTTGAATGCAAGTTTTTTGTCGATTTATTTGTATTTCCCGTTGAGACTCATTTTTGTTTTATATTGTTTCGCATGCAGAGGTCTTTTCCGCCAACACAGCAGATATAACCCGTATGATTTCTTTTATTTGCTTTTTTTTTATCCTTTACTAATTTTATACAGAAAAGTACGAATCCTTACTTGGAATGTATTATATTTTATTATTGTCAGCAAAATCCAATTTTAACATGTGAATCATTCCTGTGCCGGTTGGTACTTTTCCATATGACTTATGGTTCATTTGTTATTGTACTGAGTTGAACTTTATAAAGAGCTAGACCTTCAACATTGTAATTAATTTAATTAGCTTACAGATGTGTTTAATATACAAACAATGCATTGTCATCATATGCAGATATTTTATTTAATGGAAGTGATGTCACAGAAATCTGCATCTGCTCTTTATTTTACTTGCTTTTGATGGACGTGTTTTCTCTAACATTTGTTGAATATGGATGAAATTATCAGATGGACCCAACTATTTTACGGAGATGTTGAAGGAGCTGCGGCAATGAGCCGATGCGACAACACGGATCGTGCTTCGCTCGACTCCCAGGAGTATGCTAGTTATGTTGAACGTGTAAGTTGATAAAACTAAATTACATTTTCCAAATTTAATCGCCTAAAACTTCATCTGCTCATTTTGACGCAGTGCTTCTGTTCCTGGATTCCTGCGATATTCAAAATCACGTAAGTTAGCATAATTGAAAAGAAGGTTTATTATGAAATGTTGTTATTAAACTAGTATTTACTATTTATTAGTGATCAGCAAATCTTGCGCCGTAATGGACCTGATGCAGTGCAGTACCTATCATTCCAACGATATATCATTGTGTACATGGTCATCTTGACCATCATCAGTGTGGGAGTTATATTGCCTGTTAATTTTCAAGGAAGTTTAGGTCAGATATGTTCGGTTATTGCTTTACATACAAAACAATGATGCAATATGTTATTTTGTAAAATGTAGAAAGTGATGCAAAGGCTTTTGGGCGTACAACCATAAGTAACTTACCGCCAGAGTGAGTTTGGATTGAATTCAGAAATTATAGGTATATTTGTACAAAAAGGTCTTAATTATTCCTTGTTTCCAGTTCGCCTTTACTGTGGTGTCATGTGATGTTTTCCATTCTTTTACTACCGCTGGGAGTTTATTTTATGAGACATTTCTCAATTAATCTGAAGTTTGAAGAACAGAAAACTGTGAGTTTCTTGAGAATTTTTATCGAGTATGCGAATGATTAAACGTCATTTCCTACAGGTTTCATGCACCCTGATGATTACGGATATCCCGAAAGACAAGTGTACCAAAAGCTGTCTGTATCAACACTTTTCGTACGTAAGGGTGTTGTGGTTACTTGTAAATAAAGATGTGATATAAACGGAATTGTTATATGCAGAGATGCGTACCCAGAATGCACTATTAAAGAAGTTCAATTGGCGTACAACATAAAAGACTTGATTATTCTAAATGATAAAAGGTATATTGTCTTCTACAATTTGGGACTGGTATAGCTATTGTACATAATGTTACCTACTATAGGGTTGCGGCCGGCGATGCGAAAATGTGGGCCGAAGATTTCTTGAAGGTTTACGGCCAGCGTTTGCAAATCAGACCGTACCGTTGCAGCTGGATGTTACGCTGTTGCGACAGATGTGGGTGCAGAAAGGTGCTGTTCTTGTTATTTGGCTAACAATTTTACCATGAAGTATTTCAACGTGTCATTCGAATATATGCATTGAACAGGTTGATGCAATCGATTTCTACGCTGCCAAGGAAAATATACTGAAGGACGAAGTAGATAATGAAAGAGTATTAGCAATGGAAAAACCGTTAGGAATTTGCTTTATCACTTTCCAGTCAGAAGATATGGCTTTCAAGTTGGATCACAAATTCAAATGGAATATGGTTTTCGATCTTGTAAAATATTTCACGTACGTGTTTGATTAAATTGCAGGGTTTACAAAGATCATCAGCATTCGTGTCGCTGTGGGAAAAATCCACCATCTTCGAAATATTCTGCTGAATTGGAACCGTACCGTTGGGGAGTGGAAAATGCACCTCCACCTGATGACATTCAATGGTGTGGTTAAAAAGTGCAATGAGCAAGTATGATAATTAGGCTACAGCACACTGTTATTTCTCTAAATTGACAGGAAAAACCTCTCATCCAGCTCGGAGAATTGGTACTTGAAAGCGCTGTGCATCAATTTCTGTCTGTTTTTCGTGCTGTTTTTCCTGACAACACCGTTTGTGATAATTAACACTATCAACCTGTTCAACTTCACGGCCCATATTGAAAAAATAGTACGCCGTTCTTTCCATGGCATTGAAATGTTTATACCCATTCAGTTTATTAGCTGTGTTTACAATAATATTCTTTTCATTACAGACACCTTTGCTTTCGCAATTCCTTCCCACTCTGATGCTTTGGACAATTTCCGCACTTTTACCCGTTCTTGTTGCGTACTCCGACCAATTCGTACACCATTGGACACGGTCTGCCGAAAACCATTCGGTCATGAGGAAAACCTTCATGTTTTTGCTCTTCATGATTGTCATCCTTCCTTCACTGGGGCTCACCAGGTTTTCTATTTTCAAGCATTTAACACATTGGTGTTTTGCAGCCTTAACATATTTTCCTGATGTGTATAACTTGCAGTGCAAAGGCTCTGGTCGAATGGACAGTTCAGTCTGCCAATCATACTTCGATCAGGTGGGAGTGCATCTACCTTCCGGATAACGGCGCTTTCTTTGTGAATTACGTGATCACTTCCGCGTTCATCGGCACCGCGCTCGAGTTGATTCGCTTTCCGGAGCTCTTCATGTACATCATGAGACTTTGCTGCATTAGGTCAAAGGCGGAACAGGGAAATGTCAGAAAGGTATTGAAACCTGTGAGAAATGTTGCTCTTGGCAGAATATAACTATTTGTACTGAACTTGTCATATAGGCTATCGTTTGGGAATTTCCATTCGGTGTCGACTATGCTTGGATGTTACTCATCTTTGCCGTAACTGTAATGTACAGCCTTACGACGCCTCTGATTGTTCCATTTGGTAACGTACTTAGTGGTTTTCCATCCAATTAAATTGTAGTAATATTTATGTTGTGCAAATCTATTATTTAGGCCTTATTTACATGTGTCTCAAACACTGCGTTGATCGGTACAACATCTTCTTTGCTTACGGCCCTTCAAAAATCAGCAAAAAGATCCACGGGACGGCCATCAATTTTGTTGTGGCCTCGATACTCCTCTTGCAGTTACTGCTATTGTCATTCACAATTTTGCGTCTTGGTGTGTAACGTTTGAAATTCAAGCTTGTTACGCATTTCTAAATTTCGGAAACGAATTGCGCATGTTTTTATATATTTTCTAGGTCTCTACAAAATTACTATCGTATCACTGGCCTTCTTTGCTATCACGTCTTCAATATACATCATGCAGCTGTTCTTTAACCTGTTCCGAGGATTCAGCCCGATTTTATACACTGTAAGTTAATGAAATACGAATTACCGTAAAACCTGTTTTAGAAGCGCATGCGCTTCTAATTTTCGATCGATTTAAAAAGGTGCGCTGTTATTAGACGTGCGCTCCAATATCAGGGTGCGCTTCTATTGTTCGATCGCCAGGAACAATCATTTCTAAACCGGCACGTCAATATTTTGAAATAGCATCTGTTGTGCTATGATTGAACTTTTAATGAATGCAAAATGAACTACAGTATGTAAAATAACTGGGTGCGTTTCTATTGATTGGAAATATGGTGATAGAGGGAGTTTCCATTTGAAGGTGCGCTTGTGTTAGGGATGTATTTCTTTTAGGGGTGCGCTCCAGTTAGGTGTTCGCTTCAAAAAAAGGGTGCGCTTCTATTTTCCAATTGCTCTGAAAAGGTGCACTTTTATAATAGGTGAGCTTCAATAAAAGGTGCGCTTCAAAAACAGGTTTTACGGTATATCTGTTCGATAAGATAGGTAACACATTTTTATTTATAAAATTTAAAATAAACAGTATTCCGCGCGTAATTCAAAGTCTTTATTTAACACAACTCAAAGCCATCATTATGGCTCATGTTGACACGTTGTTGACATGTGTGTGCCCTCGTTTTGCACTAAGTTTCACCCTTCCTTTCAACTTCGGGCTCTCAAAGTACCACTAGACAGTGGAGGCCCATTCAAATAGGGCAGCTGGTAATTGCCATGTCCTCGGTCCTTCCTGAAACCCTGGAGTGAAGACCAAACAAGAACTGAGTCATGCTCTACAAGGGAAATGGAAGGTTCGAGAAAATGTCAACATGCACTCCATTAAAAGGAGTGAGTTTTTCTCACTCATCTTACAGTATTGTTGATTCACCACGGAAGCTTATGCTCCACGTCAGTACTAAATCTCCTAGGCTGACACCAAGTGGACAAGTACTATGTGTAAGTCCCAGTGGTGTGAAATGCACCTGTAGCTTAGCTAAGTCATAATGAGGCTGAATGGGTAGTGTGTGGGTGACGAGCGTGCGAGCTCCTCACCAATAAATGTCAACCAGTTTCTCCCAATCCTATACGGTCAATTCACTGCAATTTATTCCACCTACGTGCTAACGTGGTGAAGTGTTCGGACTCTGACGTCAATGCCAGTAGTAACCTTACAAGATTGGGCATGATCATCGCCGTTTCATCGTAGCAGCATTGAGAGACTTGTCAGTTTGCCTGTTAACTTAGCTGAGGTCCACAACAAAGAACACGTAACTTAGGCATAATCAGTGTGTGCAAGTCATGTGGCCCAATTGTGCAGGTAGGAAGTGAGCTTTGAAATACTTTTTGTACTAAAGGTACCAGATCATTCACTGCATTAGTTCGATTCATTTACTAACGGCATGTGCCAACACTATCCAGTTGAATAAGTAACCCATGTGCTGAAGCGGGAGACATACTACTTGGAGACCTGGATGAGATCTGTCAAAATTAAGATCACCAGAAAGTGCAGGTTACGTCGATTCAACAATTTAGTTGGACGAGAACTACAACTCAAGTTGTCCATAGATAAGTATTACTTATCTGTTACTATGCTTGACTTTATAAAATTATCGATAAATATTTTGCCCAGAAAGCGATTGTGATATTTTCACAACAGGGTAATATCGAACCAACATGGTCAACAGATATAAGTAACTTTTTTTAGAATTAACTATTGTGCAGCGTTGTGCCTCGATAGTATAGTGGTTAGTATCCTCGCCTGTCAGGCGGGAGACCAGGGTTCGATTCCCTGTCTGGGAGGTCTTATTTTGGTTGATTTTTTATGTTGGGCTAGTATGAGATGCATGTCAAATGTTTTGTTAATTAACATTTGACATTGCAACAGCTTTGTATTTTTAATTAAAACATGGCTTATTCTTTCTAGATAGCCCATGTGCTTCACCATACTTCGACTTGGAAATTATCATGTTTGCAGCATTTAGGTATATTTTTACAAAATAGTTTAAGTTGCTTGTTAAACCATTTGTTAATTGACAATTGACATTACGACCTCAATTACTTAATAGAAAGCGGAATTTGCATAGCGAAGTTTACAAACTCCTTTTTATTTTTAACGAGCCGATAATACCCGGCGTTACCCGGGTTTTTCAAAAATGCCAAAGGAACCAGGGAAGGTGGGAGGGTACCCCACCCCCACCCACCCAGCACCACCTCTATGCCAAGCTGACTCACCGCCTCTGCCGGGTGGGAGGTGGAGAGTCAGTTTGGCGAAGAGGTGGTGCCGGGCAGGGAAAACCAACTGTTGGTGACACGATGGAGAGGTTAAGGGGGTTTTACGCGTAGAAGGGGGCGGGGACAGGGGTCATGTGACCCCCAGTGGCCTGGGTCACAAAATTCTGTGTCCCCCTGCAAAGGTTTCAAGTGGATAGCATGAAAATTGTAGGAATGCATCGTGGGAGACACACAGACAGACAGACAGACAGACATACACTCTCATTTATTGAAATAGATAAACAACTGATTACATCGTAATCTTATTTTAATCTTATGGCGCTGTATGTATCCCTTATACATTATACTGGGCGTCGTCATTAGCTTCGCATTCCCAAGGCCGCCAATGTCCGTTTCGAAACTGGTGGCCGCTAATATCTTTTACAACAGCATTTTAGATTCTTATAGGTCCTTATAACGATTTTTTATTCTAACCTAGCTTAACCTAACTTAATCTGACCTAACCTAACCTAACCTAAATTAATCTAAACTAACTAAACAGGTTAAGCATCGGCGATATATGTATACTGCACTATTGTCAGAACAATGGTTATCACAATTGGCAAATTTCACGTGCCTTGCTATTGGCTTACATACAAAAGAAAATTGGTGTCCTTGCTGCAGATATCTAGGTAACAGCCAATAGGGTTGCACAATTATCCACGTTACGGCCAAGGGGCAACTAGTAATAAAATCCTTGATATCCACTCCATAAAATCCCATTCCTATAAGAAATACATATGGACACCACCCACCCTTTGGAATTTATTCCTGGATATTGAAATTCCCCCACCCACCCCACGCCGTAACAAAACGTCCCCGTATGAAAATGTAATAACGAGCCCATCTTTGCGCAGGTTATTTCCCATTGTCAGAGAAGACCTCACCGTGACGTTCACAGGTTTGAAAAAGTGAGCAACATCATTAAACAGTTTAAACTGAGCTGCAGCAAGTTAGCGGCGCAATTCCAAAGCATGGAAGTGCGCAACACCAACTTCGCGGCGTTCATCGACGTCTTCACGTCGAACACGTACGCCATGGTCGTCATATCCGATCCCAGTATTCGTAAGTATTTCACATGGTGACACTTTCAAATTGTTTCTCATCGCGTGATACGTGTTTTATGTTTTACTCTAACCACACAGCTTCTGCAGCAACCTTGATAAATATCAAGAATGCCCGTAAGCATTTTGAGAAGCTGGAGAGACAGAACAGCGGCCAACCTCCTCTCGGTTCAAGATAGAAACCCGTTAAGGAAGAAGTGTCTCGAAAACTTAACCGCATTTGTTTATTCCATGCAAAATGTAAAGCTATATTTCCTGCTCGTGTATAACTAACGTGAATAAATGTTCTCTCATACTGTTCGCTTGTTTCTTGATCTTCCAATTCCTGAAAGTTATAATAGGGATATGGGTTATTATAATGCCAGCCTTCGTCATATATAAGAGCCTGGTTTGTCTAATCTGTTAGCTTTCGCTCTAACAAATCGTGGTTTCGAGTGGTGCGGAGCTTAAAAGGTTAACTTTGTTTACTGTAACTTG
>JAQIWR010000957.1:0-15977 GCA_034695945.1 Glomeris hexasticha
TAACTATCGCGAATTTCTTAATACATCCAATTGAGAAGTTCTATAGTTTTTCGTTGCGCACAACATATATTTTTTTTATTTTATCGCGGACTGTCCCTTTAAAAGTCATGAAAAAAATTGCAATTATTTACAAGGTTATTTCCTATGACCATGCTTGGTCCAAGGACCATGTAATCTAGCTAACCAAATACATTTAAAATAATTACAGAGACACGCTTAAGAAATTATTTATTATGTTATACTGATAATAAATACAGTGAAAATAAAAACCAAAACCACAATTCAGTTATTATCTTTTATAAATTTGGAATTTATATAGAATGTAACTAAACTGTAATGATGTGACACATTATATAAGAATCCGACATAATTTGACGTTGTAAATAGCTAGGAAGTAGCTGCGCGTAGCAATACTGTCGATTGTTGGCGCAAAGATCTTAACATCGATGAACATGCACGAGTGAACGAAACAATAAATTATTTCGACAACTTATAGCTACCTTGTACGTAAATGTGGACTGTAATAACTGAGGTGTGTGTGTGTGTGTAAATAAATAAATAAATAATGTTCTGTCGTATGAATATGTGACATTCCGAATGTCATTGCGCTAAGTTAAAGTACCGTTCACTTATAATCACAACCATTTCACAAATGCAACTAACACATATAGTAATAACGAAAGTATCACATGACACGCTCTTCGTTTCTGAACTCCGGGTGCTTGTTCAAGAACTCCGACAGTTTAGTTGGATAATCCGTCATCACCCCCGTCACACCCAACTTAAACGCTTTTTCAAAGTCTTCCTCGTTGTTTAGAACCCACAAGAAAGTCTGAAATCATTAACACAAATCACTTTTATACAATTCAAATTGAACTAAACCGAAGTAATTTATAGCGTACGTGAATTCCTCGCTTCCGAAGGTGTTCAAATATGGCTTTTCTCATCAGAAGTCTGATCAGATAAATGAAATACACTAATTAATACCATCGCAACGTATTAAATGAATGAACCCAAATTTTGAATTGAATTAAATCGATTCACTTGTCAACGGTCCACAGTAGACACCGCAGTAGCCGGCGATTCGCGACGATGTTGGAATTCTCCTTTCTAAAATTATAAATTAATATAATAATGTCAACGTTTACATTGTATTTATTACAATTGTTAGTTGCAAATCACACAGCAGGGTGTCTAAGTACTATAAAACTTTCATTTCAAAATTCCAGTATATTTCCAGTATTCTCAAGGATATTTATAACTTTTTTCCAGGTCACAAAATACATAAAGTGAAAGATAATTACATCACAAACCATATTAATCAATTAAAAACTGATGAATTAGTGCAGTGAATAATGCTATTTCAAATGCCTTTGTTCCAAGAAAATTAGAAGAGGAACACAGAAATCAATAAACCAAATCTTGTCAAGTTCCAAAAATGATACATTTCCCAGGATTTATATAAAATTCCAGTATATTTCCAGGATTTCAAGGATTTCCAGTATCAGTAGACACCCTGTAACAGTGATTTAAATACAAAGAAAGGATAGAAAATGTAACCTGAGCAAAATCGAAGGCATGAAAATCTCGAGACAGCTCTCGTGGAACGGTATGAAAGGCAGTAGGCCAGTGTAGGTATATATTAGCAGTTTAAAAACTCCTCTCATAGAGAAGAGCATGAGAATGTTGGGATTCTAACCGTATATAACAATGAAAGGAAATGAATGAATGAATCTTGTGTAAAAAGCAGGGTGACAAAGCAACACCGCGCACCTCTTTGTAACATTTTTTCGTGACTACGTCGCTAAAATTCCCCCAAACTGTCACCTCTTCCCTGTTGAATTCTTGAACGAGTTTCGATACCTGAAATATATATATTTTTTAAAATTACATTCGTGCACCCAAAAATAATACAATCATGTTATACTCTATCCAGTGTTTAGTTGATAAAAAAACGCCCCGCCTCCGACCCGCCTCTCTTTTAAGACCCAAGTTGTAATTGGTTTGCGTGTGGCTAATGAGATTATGGCACCGCCCACCGCTGGCCAAAAACCAATAACTATGCATTCCTTAATAGAGAGGCGGGGCGGAGGCGGGGCGTTTTTTATCAACTATACTCTGGATAGAGTATATATCATTACTTTCTGTATTAGGACATCGTTATTCTTCTTAATATCTATGTTGACGGGTAACGTGGGAAATCTTACGAAGAGGTCTCGCAGTTTCGGAATCTTTCGGTCACTTCCTGGTTTGGCTTGGAAAAATTTACCTAAACATGTATAATATAATAATGAAGCAGTTAGTATAATATACAGTACACTGCAGCACGGATTCTATAATATTCTGAGAATGGAAATTAATTTTCAAACAAAAAGTAAATTGTAATTTTCCATGCTATATTGATTAGACTTATAATTGTAATTAAGTACTATACATGTCTAACTGGTAATGTACTACATTTGTTATACCTTGGTCAAAATCAATGGGCAATTCGTTTTTCAACAGTGGCAACTCGTCATAATCCAAATCCGATATGTTCGCATCAACTCCAGCACACCTCAGTAAATTATCATCATGGGAAATGACAACCACTTCATCTTTCGTCAGTTGAAGGTCTATCTCCAACATATTTGTTCCTACAGATACAGCGCTGCAAATTAAATTATCAGATTAAAAAACAGATTAATAATACTCCATTCGGTATAAAAGATCTATCCGATAATAATTATTTAATTACTGTTCGTATGCAGCCATTGTATTTTCCAGGTTTTCTCCAGCTCCTATTATAAAGCAAAGCGAAAGAAATATTATTCATTACATGAGCCAGTACTTGCTCGCAACTTCCTTGCGTTGCAACAGAAGCCTTGCAAGTTTACAATACGTCTAACACGCAAAACATTGCACGCAATACATTCCAATGCAAGAAAGTTGCGACGGTAACATGAATACGCAAATTTCTGCTTGTAATGTACACAAACACACCTCCCCGATGACTTATGTGACGACATCCTTGCAATTTGAGCACTTTCTTTCTGTGAATAAGCTTTGGGAACTTGAATAGAACGATCGAAGCGACGGAATATCCCGCGATTAGGCTTAACATCGTCATGGCGACGATACTAATCATAGTACTCCATCCAAAAACCCAACTTCACTCGTTCAATACCCGAATTTGTGTTCAATTTTGCACCTGCCGTTTCGTACAATCTGCACATAATCACGCTGAAAACCACGTGAATATTACATAACAACACTCTTGATAACAACAACACTGACGTAATAAGTTCGCGTTCGAAATCCGAATCGAGCGCCACCTTGCGCGCATCACGTTAAATCCAATGAAAACATTCCGAGAAACATTCCATTTTGATGCAAGTAGCGCCATCTATTGTCGCCAAATGCAACTTAGTAAGTCTAAACAAGGAGTTATATATGTGACACATATATAACATATATAACACATATATAACTCCTTGGTCTAAACAATAATCTTCACATTCCTCGCAAATTTTACTACAATCAATGCAGTATTCAAGAAATACTGACACATTTGTCACATTGATGCAATTAAAAATTGCAATTTATATAAAATCACCCACTGAAATCACCAGAATAATTAATTACACACACACAAAATATTCACTTAAACATTTCTGAATTCGTAGGGATTTTAATTATGTAATTCAGCTATATATATATAAAACTTAAAACAAAACTGCGAATCACTCGCCAGATAATTTGAATTCTAAAACTATACATTGATCAATGTTATTACATAATGATAATGTACACACATCAGAAATACAATTAATATCCACAAAATATAGCAAATGAAATACTATTCCCATGATAAATAATATTTTTTAACACTATAGAGGAACATTCTTTGGTATACTGGCAGTTATAATACAATTACAGCGAAAACTTGTGTAACAAAACGAAATTACAACACGGATTGTAACATGGAATGCTCAAATTTGAATTACATGTTCTTACATGTAACCGTAGACAAGTAACATATAATCATAGGTCTATGATGTAACATAATGGTTAATTAAAGTCATTGAATAAATGAACAACAAACAAAATCCAAAACGTTCTTCCTTCGCGGTTACTGTTCTTTGGACTTGTCGGCTTCTTGCTGACGATCCAGAACATCAATCATTCCCACATTGTAACCAGCCAGGTACATGTGTAGCAATGTTATTCCTGTCTTGAACAGTGACACTGGGGCAGTCACGTACATAACCAGTCGGAAAAGACCAACACCAAACACTAAACAAAACAACCGACAACTTCATTTTAGTCGTGCAATGCGTATTTTCCAATTTTCCAATACTGATCATGTGAGTTGAACAATTATAATAATAAATCTATAATAATATTGAATATTATAATTTCTATACACCATATACTTTACCTGATGGTCCTTCAACAAAGTACAATAAGTAGAGCATCGCGTAGAAAAGCTCATTTGCAGCGCAAAATCCAAACAGCACTGGCTGCAATTAAAATGGAAGCGTTCAAGAAATTAATTAAACCAAACAATATAATATTCATTACAGAATTACTAACCCGTGAAGTGTAATATAATTTCATTACAGGATTACCGGCCACATCGACAAACTTGTGACTCGTTTTGCCTTGCATCAGTGATCTTATAATAAAAATATATAATGACTAAATTTTAATATTGGTACTAATAAGAAACGATCAATGACTGCAATTTAACTTACACCCAAACATGTATCCAATGGCCTGCAATGTCAATCAAAGCACTTAGCTGAAAGAAAAACATGTACTTTGGATAGAAACATGAAAGGACCATCAGAAGACAGAGTGTTGCACATCTATCTGTCAACTGGTCCAAAATCGCCCCAAACTTAGTGCCTGAGGAATGAAAAATCTGGTCATCGCATGTGACATTCTGGCGCAACTTTCTTGCAAGTAAAACCATTCCGTGCAACTTTCACCATGTTACAATCCGCGAAATCTTGCACATGTCAATGTACAACCGCAAGAAAGTTGCAAAAGTGAGATTTCCGGGATAAATCGTTTATTTTCTTACTCTGGTTCAAGAGGCGAGCCGCGTGTCCATCAAATGCGTCCAGAAGTCCGCTAGTTATGTAACAAACAGTGGCCAACACGTAATTTGTCGGCATGAAGTAGAAAGAAACGAGTGCCAGGAAAATGCGAGCGTATCCTTCGAAAAATTAGCGGTAAAAAATTGGAATAAAATCTAAAAAACCGGAAAACAAACAAGATAATTAAAAAGTAAACTTACCGATAAGGTTAGGGACGAACAGAAATATGTTTTCGCCCATTTTCCTGCAAAAAATGTTGGCAGAAGCCGGCGAAATCACAGATGAAAGCGTGCCCCAATGTAGTCGAGATTCGTTTGATGACGTCACATCTAATGCGGATCTGCCTTGAAACGGACATGCTGCAGTGGTGCCATCTGGCGACCCGTCGTTAAACTATATTGCGAAATGCATGAAATCTTTGATAAAATCGCATGCATAATTAAAAATTAGGTTGCCTATATAAATGATAAAGGTAGATTGCAAAGAGTGCCAATTTTGATGTATGATTTGGTGAAGTAACTATGGCCGAGCAGACGGTGAAATTAGCAGAGTTTATTGACAATTTGAAGTTGGATAATTTGCAGGATGTCATTGGAAAAAAAGATCAAAAAGGTTATCAGGATTTTATCGAAAATGAAAAATCTAATGCTACAACTCGAGTTAAAACGATGGCTGACAAGTTGAATGGATTGAAAGTCCGTTTTAAAACAATGCCTCGATATTTATTTGTTTTCCTGGTTTTGTTTTAAACAAATTATATTAATTGATTGGCAATTTAATTGAACAGCTGCAAGCAAAATCCTTCAATGACGAAATTGCGAAACTCGACACATTTTCTGAATTCTTATCGCTAATAACCGAAAAATTCAAGCAGGTCGACGAAGAATGCGATCGCATTTCGCAATTATTGCAAACAAAACCCAATGTAACAAGTTCCGAAAACGAAAGCAAGTTTGTCGCAATTGTCTTGCATGAGAACGGTTTGCGCGCAACATTTGCTATACGCAAAGCAATGAAATGTTGCGCGCAGACAGTTTCGTTTCAATAAAGTTGCACGAGACTAAAACTGCATTCTTTACAGGTGCGGCATCAAATCAAGCTTCCGATCCAACGGTATCCTAATTTCCAACTCTATTACATATCAAACGTGTATCAAAATAGTACTACAAAATATTATATGATCGCAATTTTGTAATTTATGGATTAAAATTGCTTGAAAATGCATAACTGCATGCAACTGAAAATTGGCTACTCTTCAATATAAATCGACTAAAATAATCCATACCAGAGTTTAACGTTGGACGGAAAGTTATTAATATGCAAATACGGCATATTCACAAACGCATCTCGATCGAACGATGTTTCATTTTCCCGCCGTCAGCCATCTTTAAATTTCGTTCGTGAATGCTACCAGTGCTGCCACCTCCCGTAGCACTTTTATGCAAATCGTTAATTGAATCAATAAAACCAGTAAAAGAATAACCGTTGTGTTTTTTCGTGAAAGTAGACAAGTTTTCAGGGAATAGTTTATCATAAGACCAGGAATAGCAAAGTTGGTTTGTGATTAAAGCGAGCTAGTGACGTCATAATCGCAGCAGTCTCGCCATCTGGCGGTGCTTTGGCGCAATGAACGACACGCGGAAAACGAAAACGTCCCGTGATCGACGCGGCCCAACCGCCAATTTCTCCGCCCATCCGCTAATTTATTCAACATGGGAGCATGTCCGCGACGACGGCGACCGCTTGTTGCTGAAGGCCATCCATTCCATCAGTACAATAACGGAAAATGTCGCGTGACCCGAGAAAACAATGACGAGCACTACGAATCATGTAAGCAAAGTGCGCAATATCGAGCGATCGAGGAGCGACGCTAGCGGTCCTAATCGGCAACCGCACTGCAGTCGCTCCAACGCGTTTTAGGCTTAACAACATACGCTTCTTTTTTACTACTTATCACTCGCCCTCCTCTCGCCATGATCCGACTCAATGTTTCAGCTCACAAAGGTTTAGAGGCCGTTCGCAGAACTCACTGGGGATTATGTCGATCGGTAAGAAAGGGAGAAAATGTGTAACAGACGCTCAATGGCGACGCCCTTCGTTACCGTGGCGAATCAAAAAAACCTCTCTTTTATTACACCAAAATATCCCGAGTTTAAACTGCTCTCTGTTTTAGGCAACTAACTTGACGCATCGCGATGGCACGTTACATGTATGTTTCTTGTTTACGGCCGTGTGTAATTAGTGTTCAATGATCATCCTCTTCTTGTCCTTGTCGTCAGTGTCGAATGCAGCGAGGCTCCGCCCCCCGGCAGCGACACGTTACCAATCGAATCGATACTACGTTCCTAGCCTCCCACGCCAAGGTCGAATGGACTTTAAATGTTCAATGGCGTAATCGATGCGGGCGGGTCCAAGGTCTTGGCTGATCGATAATTGCCCAAGATAACCCTTTCTTATTTACAGTTGCAATTGGCTTGCTGCAATCCATCTACGTATTGGAATGCTTTCTTTCACTATTTTACTAGGTAGTTCCGCAGTCCATTCGCTAATATCACATGGTTTTGTTTGGATGCGAGACTAATTGGAACGATTGGTTGCCCGTCGGTTTTGGGGAGGGGCTTAAATGTATTCCCGGGGTCGAATAAGGGCGGTGTCTTGTCTCTACCATGCAGAACAACGGCATCCATATAATACCAAATGACTTTTCAATTTCCTAATCCGATTAAAGGCGATGATGACGATGATGATTAGCGCAGAATTTATTTGCCCCATATTTCGCAATAATTTAAATAAGGTTTGAGGCTATAATTTGTTTCGACGCTCTGTACGTGATTTTATCGATTTTATTGTGTGACCCACCGCAATAACAAAGTAGTATTGATTTCAATATTATTGCTTTGTATGCTCATGCATGTATTGATCAGTTTACTTTCACTGTTGGCTGCATACAGATCAACCAACCCGCAAAGCAAAATAATGTTTCTCTCTCCTGACACCAGGAGGACCAGATGTTGCTGTATCTAGTAAACCGCAGCTGTTTTAGTGCGCCATCTGGTGGCGGAAGTGAAAACTGTTCTGATTGTGTGTTTTGTTCTAAGTATGTGTAAGCAAGTCAAAGTATTGAGCATATTGTGTGAAGCTGTGGTGCCATCTACTGGACATTTTTGGAAATTCATACCTTACGTTGACCGGTACATCTTTTTTGTTACCATGCAGGTTGATGCTGCCGCTTCTTCGGCTTGTGCCGGAGTGGACGGTAGTGGAGGAGGAGGAGGAGCTGGAAGTGGAAGCGGAGGAGACGAAGTGTGTTCCCTGAGTGACAACGAATTCCAGAAGTTCCTGGAAGACGCGACGACTTTCAACCGGCCGCTGTCCGAAGCCAGCCCGCTGTTCCGCGCGCTCCTTGACCGCAAGAACGACGACGACGACGTTGCGGCCGTCGGTGGGGCAGAACTGAGACACCTCAATTCCGACTGTTCCCACCAGACGCACAGGCAACGTCAAAACCCCCGCCAGAGGATCCCGGGGACGAACCCGGTGTCGGTGAGCGGAGGAGCGGGTGACGGTACCTGCTTGGACTCTGTCGCCACCAGTGCCGTGCTCAGAGGTGCTGCGGCGAGGACCACTCAAGGAGGGTCCTTGCAGAATTTGCACGTCCGTCCGTTGGCCGCGGAGCGTATGGAAGTGGACAACAGCGACGACGATGGCAAGGAGCGCGCGCTAGCACCGGTCAAGCAAACCGAAGAGGTGGACACCGCGGTTAACTTCTTCCTGAAGGTAACTTCGGGTCTGGTCACTGGCGAGGTTAACGGTGTACTCAAGTCCTTGGTGTACTTAACGCGGGTTCTATCTCGGTTTCAGCCAAGGGTTGCGGCCAAAGCCGAAGACGCCAAAGTTCTTTCTCGAGGAGAGGACAAACAAACTGTGCAGTGCCTCAGCAATACCGGTATAAAACCGCTATGTGTGAAGTTGTTGCTAATAAGATATAACCAGCTGATGTTCCAAGTTGAAACTACTGCATGAAATTGCCGTAAAAAAATATTATTGCACTTTGGTACTATTTGCAATCACAACATTATTAACTCTGTATTCAAATTAATTTGAATTGAAAACCGGTAATTAATAAAGCCCTTGTTCAGTATGTTGCAACATCGATCAAAGTGCAAAGTGAGGTGGGAACGAGTAGTGATGTCATAGTTCAAAAACGGCACTGAAAATTACAAGGTTGAAAGTACTACAAGATACCAGTGTTGTGAAATACCTTGTTGGGGAAGAGTTGACTCTTGTACAAGTTGCTTGCATAATAATGTGGCAACTACTTTCAGGGAACTCTGTGACCGCAACAGCAAACAAGATCAAGAATCAGACCAGAAGAGTGCTGTCCAGAGAAGGTAGAACTGCAATCTAGTACCTATATGTTGAAACAATTGTTGTTGTATTAATGTGAGCAGTTGTTTCAGATGAGGGCTACGCCCCTAAACACTTGGACGAGAACGGCAACCCTCTGGGATTCGACAACCTCATAAACCAACACTCGAAGACCTACCCCGGAAGCGCGTGCAACAGGAGCCATCTGTTACCCCGCGTGGTGTCCGCATCGGACGTCCGCGGAGGAGGAGGTCTCCAACACTTGGACAGCGACAGTAACCTGTCCTGCACCGGGGCTCTTGGACTGGCCGGTAGCGAAGGCAACGAAAGGGGCATCAGATCCAAGACCAGGCGCCCGAAGCCGACCGCGGGCAAGGACAACGTCACCACGGCCGAGAAGATACCCGGCCACTTCTGGGACGACAACATAGAAGTGATGGTCGACTTTATCAATTCGGTGGGTTCCGGTGGTGGTTTCGGTAAGGAAACTCCGAGACAGAAGGGCCGAAAGGCCCAAACGCCCGTGAACGTGCGCAAGGAGCACCAGATGGTTAACGGGCAGCAGCAGCACGAAGCCGAGGAAGACGCCGACGCGGAGGAGGAAGAAAACGCGGAAAGGAAACCGAGGAAGAAGGACAAGGCGAAGAGTAAACGCCAGAGGATGGACGCCAACGATAGGTGGAGCCACTTGAGTGACAACAGCAGTGCCAGTGACGATGTGGGTGTTGTTGCAAACGAGGAGGAGGTTGCCGATGCTGGTTCGGACAAGATGCAGGAACAGGATGTTGTTGTGAAACGAGAGGTGGAGGTGGCACCGATCCCACCTCAGAGGCTAGTAGCCAGTGACCCTGAACCTGCACCGTTCAAGGCCGGCGATTGCAGCGCCACCACCGGCAGCGCAACGGCGCAAGAGGCGGAGTGTGCCGAATTCAGAGCAGATTTCTACGCGGTGGCCGTGTCCGAAATACCGCCGTGCCTCGAGGACGATTTCCACGTGGTCACCGGCAAGAAACACCGAAGAGGAAGGTCTGCGGGTAACCCGTCCGGTGGCGCTAACCCAGGATCCTCTTCGTCGTCATCCAGAGGACGTGCTCGAAACAGCGACCCAGGTGAACGTAGTAGGACCGCGGGGGACAGGGACAGGGACATGATGCTGTGGTCGGGACTGCACCATTACCATCGCGGTCACCAGAGGACCAGCTTCGGAATCGGTGCCGGGACAGACGTAGACCTCCGCCGCAAGTCTACCGGCAGCGTGCCTCCTTCGGAGCATTCTTCGGGGGACAACAGCGACATCGACTCCGTTCACTCCCTGCCGGTTAGTAGCACCACCGCGAAGCCTAGCGTGGACAAGACGAGCGCGTCGAGTTCTTGCACGCCGCATACTTCGTACGCGGACATCGCGCGCATGGCATCTTCTTCGTCCGCGTCTTCGTCCTCCTGTTTCCCCCCAATACCTTCTTCCCAAGTTCCCTGCGTTGCTGCAATGGACACGGAACCCAAGGAAGCCCAAGCGACGATCGCGACGGTGGTAAGTGCTGCAACCTCGACCGTGGACACGGTAACGCGCGGAGGACGTGACATCCGCGACGATGACGAAGCCATCATGGTGGTATGCGGCGGTGGGGACACGAGGTTCGCGATGGACAACTTTACCGTGGACGACGAGGCTTCCCGGACTTCAACCGAGCCTTCGTCTCCGGCGACTCCCGTAGTGGTGGACACTTCCCTGGCCGCGTTGGCCATGGGGCCCGTGACCGGGCCCTGGGACGACCACTCGGCCACGCCGGTGGTCATCATCTTCGCCGACGGGTTGGAGTGCGAGAACGACTCGGGCCGGGCAAGGGCTCAGGTGTCGTTCGGGTTCGACGTCAACGAGCAGTTGCTGCGCATGACTCTGTCGGACGGATACCTGCCGGAGGATGTGGCCGGTGCGCCTTCGTCGTCTTCGTCGTCGACAGCGGACAATGTGACGGTGAGCGTCGGTTTCAGATTCGGCCACGATCCGACGACCATCGGCAGGGACAGGAACCCTCTGCGGGAGACGCGATGGGCTTCGTACGTGCCTGGCAAAGAGGGACACCGATTCAACTACGTCAACGTTGTCAACTACATCGGTCAATGTGAGTAGTTATCGGTGAGCGGCCAAAATCCTTTCCGGTTGGTTAATCGTTGTCTTGTATCTTCTTCTTGCAGCATGGGAAATAGTGCGCAGAGAAATGGATGGTAACTATCTCGGTTTGATGTTACTTACCGCAAAAACAACGACTCGTGTCTGAAGTGATTTTTCCCACTCGTTTAGGTGGCAGCGAAGGAAGCATCCGCTACTACAGTGGTGATTGCATGTGATGCGCCGTGTGGAGGGATACTAATGACGATCCAAAGGTGGCCATTGCGGTTGTAACATTGCGGTTTTCCTCCAAAGTGCGTGTTTGCGGGAAAACGGTACGACGCTAGTCATTCGCCAGCCTACGCAGTCGTCCTCCGCAGTTGGAAGGGAAAGCAAACCAGGGTCTCAGCTTGTTTTCTTTTCACGCTCAAATGGAGCAAGTACCCCTAAAATGGTCCTCTGGTTGGGACAGATGTTTGTGAAAAAGTTGAATGACATTAAAATTGGTTGACAAACCGACATTGTCGTCCTTTCTTACTTCGCTGCATTTTAAAGGAGAACTGTCGAGTTCTTTGTACTTATGAATCCATTGGTGTAAAAAAATCGACTACAAAATGAGAATTTGAATGCTGAAAACGACTGAACTAAAACACGACTTTTTAATTCCGACGCGCATGCGCTCTTTGCATATCGCCGGGAATCCGCCCTCCGGTTACTGCATTCCCTGCCGAACGTTCGATGCGTAATCGCGTAGGTTTAACACATCGAACGTTCGGCCGGGAATGCAGTACGGTGGAGGGCGGAATGCAGTCAACGCCGTTTTGCCCTCCAAGGATTCTCTAATTAATTTCTACCAAACTACTGAGCGGAAAATTTTCAAACTTTAAACTATAATTAGGTATCTTGTAAACAGTTTACTAACCATGTTTGGACGAAATCCGTGTCAATGAAACTTAACTCGACAGTTCTCCTTTAAGTCTTATGGGTATTCGCAAAAACGATTGAGTAGGAGTGGCTGAATTGGTTAGTGGTGTCTTTAATGGGTAAATTCAATTGATTTTTAAAAATTATTGCGAAAGACTTTGAATAAACCTGAAATATATTTTGAATATTTGACTTTAAAGGTATAGAAAATCTGCATATTGTTGGGAAAATTTAGATCCCTTGTGATTCCACCATAGACAGGTTTCAATACAGTAATTAATATACATGATTATAAGGGTCTTCGTCCACAATATGCTATATATTATTATTATACCGTAATTAATTTTTAACAAAGAACAAAATCCTATTGATCGTCTTTTCAATTTCAGTTTCAATTTAAGTAGTATATACCTACATCATATTGATCCATACAATGCCAGATTTACAGGTGTAGGCCTATATACGAACATATGGTATATATAATGGATGATGGGATATGTGTGTGCCAAAAATGGTATATATAGATATTTAGGAAAGTTGTGATAGAGGGAAGCAGCGATGCAAGATATAGGAGTATGTTGGGAGCTTGTATATATAGGTGCTTCAATTTAAGTGTTAGTCGTCAAACAAGAGCCACAAAGATGATATTAGAGCAGTGGTCATCCGGTGATCCGTGGCCAAATCGCAGCACAGCTCTGCTCATGAAATAGCCCTAAGAAAACCTATAAACCAAAGGACCCATACCACCACCACCACCACCTTCTTCCGCGTGACAAGCATCAACTTCCCTTATATTGCCCCAAATACTTCCTTCCTTGATCCAACAACTTTCCAATCTACTAAATTATTACCCCACTCCCAACAAAAAAAAACATTCATTTCTATAGTATACCTATATACACATGCAACAAAAATAAATCCCAACAGCTGTTTCCTAAATTACATGGCTCAATAATAAAAGGACAGCCTCGAATAGCTAGCAACGATATTTCACAGTTCTGATTACAATTAAATTAACGCGCAAAAATAATGAAAAATGAATTAACTCGTTTAATTAAATTATCAAAAAGTTGAATAGATGTTTTCGATGTTGGCCTTCAATTAAAATAAATTAAAATAGCAACTGAACAATCTAATTAACGTAAAAACTCACACGTTTTCAACCATTTACCGTAAATTTTCTTATAGAAGGCCGGGTCTGTATTCAAATTTTGGATTTTCAGGACCCCGGCTTCTATTAGAGACCGGCTTTTATTGTATGTAATACCATGCATGTATACCCTATTAAAGTTTTTGAATTTTGGTAGAAAAGTTAAACTTTCCTCGATTTCACCGTTAAATCCCACCGATGGCTGGCTTGTATTAGGAACCGGCTTTTAATCATTGTCTATCCCAAATGATCCGGCTTCAATTGACCTATTTCATTGTTCTGCCATTGGCTGAAAAAAAAAACGCCCTTAAAATGGCGTCCTACTTGAGAAAACTTGTTTTCAGCCAATCAGATTGCATAATTTGCCTCACGTTAGCCTCCATCTTGGCAATGGGAGGTACTTACTGAAAAAGGTCAATTGCAATGGCTTTCTCATTTGATGTAGAAAGTATGGTCAAACCCTTTCATGCTGCTGATTGGTTTCAGCTGTTAGCAATTCTATATGGCTAGCAATATGGCAGCAAATCGATTGCTTTCCTGCCTGCCTTTTTTGATAATTGTTTGAAGTGGCTCGTCCTGGTAACAGTGTACATTAAATCTTTGGTTAAGGTGATGAAGATGCAACTCTATTTTGTTGCCCCTGCTCATTAAATTGGCAATTAGCATTCGTAAGTTTTTAAACGTTCTCACTTAAATCTTAAGTATTCCTGGATATATGTAATTATTTGACCAAATACGCCTGTTAGCTCTCCATTCTTTATTTCGATAATTCCTGGTGATATCTACATGAGAGCAATCATACCCGATTATAAGGCATTTACGCAATTTATATATGCAGTGTACCTTACAGTATTCAAGACTGTCCGTAGTGTAATATTTCCTAAAAATCCAAACAGATTTATATTTCGATATGTCATAGTTTTCCCATGTGCATTGGTTGCCATTGATTTATAAGGCCAACACGTCCATGAATTTCTGTTGCTACGATATATGGCATGTATTGTCAGAGCATTGCTTGACAACTTACCATTTAGCTGAATGAAAAAATAATAAGTTAAACACATGATTCTTTACTGATTTCAAAGTGGGATTATGATCCTCCAACCCATTCGTTCAGGTCCACAGGAATAATCATATGATGTGGAGCTCTAGCAATTTGAAAGTGGATGAATGGTGTTAGACATCTTCCAATTATAAAATACTCTTGATCAGGAGGAGGTGCTTCGAAGAAAGTGGAACTTGTCTATTATATGCAACATGAACAAAATATAACAAGTTTAATAATTGTAAGGGAAATTTGGAATTGCCAACGTTGTCATGCAATAATAATGTGGTTGTTATGGTAACAAAAAGTTGTGTGCAATTTGAAACTAATGGTAAATGTTAAATAATTCCCCAGAGGGAGATGCAGACAAGAATGTGTGTTATGATAACAAGAAATTTGGCAATAGTCAGCAGTACCTTATTTGAATCTTTGTGCAGCTGCCTCAATGTCTTAGCACTCAATAATAGAATGATATACTTATTCGCATCAAGTTCACTTGTTATGTCACCTAGTACTTTCCTAATTATGTGTATGGTGCATTTAAATGTTTTAGGAGTGTTGAGAAAAATATTCTTCCATTCGTTAGCAATGATTTCTGAATCGTAAGGAAAGATTGAATCATGCACAGTATTAAGTAGAAGCAGATTAATGTACTGTAACTTATAATCTTCTAATTATTTAAATATGGGTCAGGGTGACAGAAATGAACTGTATACCCCATACATTATGAAGATTTTAAATGCTATTAGGGTTTTTAGAGAGTTAGGGAAGATTGCAGCCTTGTAGATTAAGTCAACCAGAATTGCAACTTGTGATTACGTACCAGTATGTAGCCAATCAAATTAATGACCACTTGTTTAACAACATTTTGCTAAGACTCGCCAATATATCTGTAGGGTAAAACATACAATTGTTGGCAATCGTATAGTTATTGGCAGTTTATTGATATTGTTTTAGATAATAAACTAAGCAATGGTCAAATATGCAAACTCTGGCCACCAGATAGCAGTCCAGGCATTCTAGCTTATGTCTCCGGGGTTATTTTTAGCAGTGGTTTCACTTTTAGCTTCCGTTTTACAACTCATCCAGAAGACAAATAATCACATTTTTAAACAGGGCAAGTTATTGTGTATTTCTTAAGCTGATAGTTTAACAAAAACTTCTCATATTACAACTAATAATCATTAAAGTAAATATTTTGGCACACTAAGTTGAAGCATAGGACTTGGTTAACAAGTGGTATGAGTAAAAAAGTCAAACAATTTCAAAACGATTTGCACCAGGTGTGCCAATTAC
>JAQIWR010000958.1:0-15966 GCA_034695945.1 Glomeris hexasticha
AAAAAAATACCTCAGTTTTTCAAAAATAACTGTAGTTTTGTTCCATAAAATAGGGGGTTTTCACCATTTTATGGAACAAAACTACATTTATTATTGAAAAACTGAGGTATTTTTTTGTTAGTGATATCATGCTAACATGTCTCAAAATTTCAGTATTTCACCGAGAGAACTGAAATAAGATGTTACGACAAAGACAACATCAGTAAACCGGGCGACATCGTCTTAATTCGAGTAATTTCTCTAAATTTCGTACTCGCGGCGGGATCCGCAGATCGAAATTGTTCCCTTTCCTGTTGTATAAATTATTTCGCGGGCAAATTCCAATGCAATATTGAATGATATATATGTTTCCTACCTCGTGTAGAAATTGCCGGATCCCATGACAAGAAAAGTGAGCCACGAAATTATGAGGGTTGTGTACCAATTTGGCAAAGTTGTGGACCCAATCACTGGGAGAAGAGCAATGGCCACACAGTTCAGGTTTGTCTTTCAACAGTTCGTACACATAAACACTTCTTGCACTACACTGTATGTTGCCTTCCTTTGTAACTCTTAATTTTCACACCAAATGTCCCAACGTGTTTGGAAAGGGCTTAATTCAGCTTCACAGTTCTCGCAGACTAGTGTGAACAAAGCCCAAAAATTTCTGCAGCCCTTCACTGACTAATTTACATATTAAATCAATTGCAGAGATGACGTCACACGCCGAAATTTGCTATTGGGTGAAAGTGGATTTAATGCATTTCTTTCCAAGAAACAGAGTTCAAAGGTGAAAGAGTAAAACAACGACAAGTAGCGACATGCAGTTTTCAATGCGTTGTGTATAGTTTTTCGAAAATAATGTAGGAGAAAATGTGTAAAATAAACGATGCGACATAATATTACAAGCGATTTTCACGTTATATTCTTTAACAAATTATGAGTGTTTCGGTGATATAGGCATAGTGACGCATAGCTATACAAGAAATTCAATGTATAATTTTCAATATCTCTAATATACATGATGTAACATGGACATACTGTTTAAAATTTAAAACTTGTCACCTTTATATTTTATACAATAGTTTTTGGTATACTAACTGCGTGGTAAATACAAAAGTAAAGGCAATGTGTACAACACAAAACTAATACTTTTTTGACAAGGTCAACTCCAATATGAAATCAGATCTACTTTATAATTAGTTACATGTGTCCACATCTGGCCTTTTCTATCACTTTTTGCAACTTTCAAAATGTGTTGCCTTGTTTCAAATCAATAGATAAATTACCTTTACTTTCTATTCCCATTACACCAACAACTGAAAATCAATAGTTAATTTTGAGATGATTCAGTTCATCTAGACTTTACATGTTTGTTCCAGGACATTGTATTTTCAAACAAAAACCCTGAACTGTACACGTTCTTATATCATTATTTCGTATACATTTTCCATGCTACTGAAACGAAACGGTACTGGTAAAAGCTTTACACGATTTGATAGATGGTGAAAATGCCTGATGCCACGCTATAAAAGAATGGTTCAATTTGATGGAATACATGACAGCTTAGTATTCCTTGATGACAGTCTTCAAAATGAACTCGTCAAATAACTAATATACACATTTTCTTATAATCCCAAAAACTCCCTCTCAACTGCTGCCGCCATTTCTTCATCCACAGATCCTACTGACTCATTGAAATCATCCGAATCTGTTGTCCGGTTACTGCGTTCGCTGTCCGATGGCAATTCGCCTCTAGGAAACATGTCTCTCGTTTCACTCCTTTCGCTTTCATTTTCCTCGCATTCTCGCCGCTTCCTTTTTCTCAAGCACTTTTTACCTTTACGATGCTCTGGTTCGTTAAATTCCTGGCTGCTCGATGACTCCGAAGCAGATCTTTTCTTTTTCCTACCTAGAACAATCTTCTTCAATTTGCTCTCCTCGTCTTCCGATTCTGACTTTGACTCCGATTCTGACCCATCTAGTATATCCTCCACTTCCCTGTCCATCTTCTCAATGTCCTCCGTGCTGAAGCTAAGCAAAGGGTTAATTGTGTTTGCAAAATCAACGGCTGGACTAGCTGGTGGAGAAAAAGACAAAGATGAGCATGTGGCAACACCATCATTTGACGGTACAGCTAAACTAGGGGCTGACCAGCTTGCTTTCTTGCCCATTGCCCCTTCTGGTCTTTTGTTGATCCTTTTTCCTGTGACCCTATCATACGTTGGGAACATTTGAGGTTCCTTTTTCTGTTCGGACCCAGAAGAGCTTCGTTCTTCGCACTTTTCTGCAGATGCCTCAAATATGGACTTGTGCGATTGATACGGGTCTTCGATGACCAAGTCTTTGACGAGTGGGAAAAGTTTTTCGTCAACTCTTTCCCACCTTTCTGCACAACACCATAGCCAATCGGGTGTGACTATATGAAGACCCCTCTTCTTGGCTTCATTTACTTTTGCCGTACCGAGCCGTGCCGCGATAACGTGCGTTGTAGATTCAGATTCCACGGTACCGGGCTTCTTACGAGGAATGATATTTGGGTGAATTTCAGCACCGAATGCTTTGGCAACAATCCATGCTCGGCTTTTTTCCGGGGCCATGTTGGTTGGGTATACCCCGCTGAAAACTACGAACACACCTTTGAGGATCTTGCGCCGCACGTAAGGCACGACATTCTTCATGTCGGGGATGTCAATTTGTTCTCGGGCTTTCAGCTGATCGTAGATGTCATAGTATGCTTGATGGATGGTCTTCAGAATGTCACCCAAGTAAAGCAGGTAATCGTCCTTGTCATTGACTTCAATCATTTCCTCAACTGTACCATCACCACTTTCAGCTTTAGATGTTGGGATTTTGTCTTTGTCGGTGTCATCTTTTACATCTTTGGGGTCTTCCGTTTCTCCTTTGGTGTTGTTAATTGTAAGATTGTCAGCTTTGGTGTTTTCATCATTATCACCTATTTTTTCTTCCATCACGGCATTTTTCCCATTTACATCCACTTCTTCAGGTTTTTCATCTGTATCATCTACCACATCCAAATTTTTGTTTAGGGTATCACCATTTGAATTCTTCTCCACCGCATCTAATTCGGTTAATGGAGATTTTTCAGCATCTTCGGCGGTCTTCTTCTCCTCAACGGATTGGACTTCGTCCGTGTTAGTTGATAGATCAAGGATCTCGAAAGAATGCTTTCCATTTTTCTTGTAACTTACACCTTCAAATAATTTGCAATTTGGATCGTCCGAGTCCCTCTCCGTCTTAGTGAGTCCAGGTGGTGCGTTAATGTCACCGGTATGCTTAAAGAAGTTGTACGGCTTAACGTGGACTAAATTTGGCGTGAAGTTCCACACATCTTCACGGTCGTCAATAATGCATACCAAAGAGTCTCCGCAAGGAAATAACGCTCTGAAATAAAGCGCAATTTTATTAAGATAAATAACAAAACAATGTGTATCATCATTCCATACTTAAGATTGGCCGTCTTTGAATTTTGGCTGAAACATTCATCCCTGGAGAGAATTCTATGGGAGAAGTATCTGCCATCGTTATCCAAGAAATGAGCAATTGTATGTGCATAAGGGCGTGCTCCAAAAGTACAGATGTGAAGTTCAAACAGTTTGCTCATATTCTTCAAAAATGACATTGTGCCGGGTCTTAACCTTGTGTGATACCATGGAGATCGTGGACCATACAGTTGAAAATGATACACATCCTGTGATTTTACAATTATACGCAAAGTAACAGCATTACCATCATATTATAATGACAATTATTTCGCCACATATACTAACTTTGATATTAGGAGGGATTTCATCATTAGTTGTGTGTATCAACGTCTGATCCAAATCCACTAATAAAACCAACTTTCGCTCATCCAATAGTCTTCGCTCGTCTGCTTGGCCGAGCATTTCCGCTTGCTGATCAAAACACACAATTCAATTTGCAATAAAAGTATTTTTAAATTATCGTAATCAGATATTTGAGTACGCATTTGCACGGAAATAATTTCACAATAAATTATTTCCTGCAGTTTAGACACATAATTACCTCTTGGCTAACCATCAACTCTGGCACGCAATGTATCATTGCCACAGAAGCCGAAGATTGTTTCTCTTTTTGCACACTATAAAACATACATAACTCTTATTAATATAGGAGCACATAATGAAATTGGGTTTAGTGTACAGTAATTTTTACTCTTGAAGGTCTGCTCCACATTCTGCACACATGTTTTTCATTACGACTGGATGAGAACATCCTTGAATTGTCAGCAATGGGCATCTGAAACGAAGAAACGGGTTCCATAAAGTAAAAATATTATTAGCTACATGTATATCAATTATTAATAGTACGATTTTCAAATAGGTTACCCTGGTTCCAAAATGTCACCTTCTTGGGCTAGAACTTGGGCCACAGTTCCAACGACTCCGTTCTTAAATTTGCGCGAGTTTGTAACGGTTGCGTCATTCAAAGCGAATTGATCGTCATAGAGAAATAAAACCGTACTTTGTGATAAAACGCTGCCTGGTTTGATTTTCCATTTCAGCAAACGAGCTGAACATCCGTTTTCAAAACGAATTTCCTTCACGCTGCCGCCAGCCATTTTCCCATTTTTTTTCACGCTACAAGCGCTACAAACACGAACTGCAGCGTGTTGCCAGTCTCATTCCTAAACGCTCGATTTTTTTAACGTCGTTTATATTGATTGAAATTATCTCAAAATATAGTGTGTTTAGCATACAGGTGTTCTAAACGGTGTCTATTTTATAAGCGTTTTATCTGGTTTTATCCGAGGTTTTATCAATGGTTTTATCGCGTTCTAAATAGGTATAAAATGACGAGTCTGGCAACATAATATAAGCCTCCCGTTTTCAAATGTTTGTGTTGGTCGGGTTTTAGCAATGTTGTTAGGATGTCTGCTGAAGTTTCGGGTACGTAATAAGAATATTTTACTTTATTTAGGCGTTATTAATATGTATAATATACCGTTAAATATTCTTGTTATTGTTGATATTATGGATTCATGATTTATTACAGTCCTAGCTGAGCCAGGTACTAAAGACAGAACAGTGTTACGGACCACTCACATTTAAATTATTTAATAATTCCGGAAACAGCTTTATACAATTATTCTTATTTGTTATCTCGATCGTTTGGAATTAATTTTAGTGACGAAAACGAGCAAAATTGAAAAAAAATGATGTTCCATATGGCTATGTATTTCTAGTTTGGCTCATTTTTATTACTAATTAAAAAAATAGTTATATGATAACAAATATAACACGTGCATATATAGAAATGTAAAAAAGTATATCCAGGGGTTATTAAATATTTTAAATCATTTAAAACCGTCTTTTAAAATTTTCCCATCAGAAAAAGTTAGGTGAACATAACAGATGTTAAATTATTATAAATCTAAGTATACTGTATCTTAATTTTGGACGGTGTTCTGTAAATTAATACGTTATACGTACACCTGCATTTAATTCATAAAAGTTTTAAATATATCATTCATGCAGTATAGTCCCTGAATGCATAATGAAAACAGTGATGTGCTTACAATTAATTTGGTTACATTAATTTCTAGGTGAACAATTGCAACAAAGTCCCGACAATTTTTCCAGTGCGCTTTTAAATAAGACTTGGCAGCTGCATCAAGTGACCGAACCTTTGATTAGTGCAAAATTTCGACAAAGAGATCTGAACAACCTGGAAAAATCTCTACGCACATTTATACGACGAGTATAATACAATAATTTCAATATGAGATTATGTTGCATTTAGCATTCATTTTATTAAAGTTGTGCACAATTATCCAAAACCAGGAAGACAGACGAGAAACAGGTTCCAATGCCTCTGCACACACTGTTAATGCAACATGGATGACAAATGAATTGTCATCACCAATCTTGCAATTTCAAGCATTGTTCATCAAAATAAGAAATGGTTTGTATAGTGAATATAATGACATTTTTATTGTACTGCACCTGAAATATATATTCATTTTCAGTTGAAGGCACACAACGATTACTATTTACTGGGGTACTTTGCAACGTTCACTCACAAAATCATGTCCACGATACATATGGCACATGGTTGCCTTTGTTTTTAACTAGTGGCAATGCAAAGCTGAAAAACTTAGTCCAACAATTTCTCGAGGCATGTGAAAGCAGAATACCACATGTTAGTAATTAATATTGCAGTGTGGTCTTTTTGTATTTTTTATTGTTTAGAAGAGGTACCAATTTCGAATCTCGGCATTTGAACTGTCCCCGGTGGAATTAAGTTGGTGTGCCGCAATATGGGCTCATTCTGTTCCAGGTTTAAAAAATAAAAATAAACATGTGTCACGATAGAAATTCAGCCTAATATATTAACATGTCTTTTTTCTAGACATTCCTTTGAGAAATTTTAACCTCCAATATCTTTCACCGCCAGAAATTCATGGAATAACTTCCATTAGCGTGACAGTGCTGTCGACAGATATTAATCATCTATGGGAAAGGTAAAGGTTATATAATACAGGGTACCTGCAGGATGGGAAACATTTAAATTAGTTTTATGATATGCTAGATGGAATTGTTAATTACACATTTACTTACATATTTTGTAAAATTATTGTTTAAAACCGGGTAAACATGGATTATTGATTCAGAAAGTCAGCAGGTATCCTGCTATCTTGTATGTACTAATATATTTTCTTTACAGTGTACTTATAGTATTAACAAGATTGTCTTGTATAGCATTCATAATGTGGCGGTAGACGACTTTTACGACCATGAAGTACAAGCCTTCTTTAAAGCATTGCACGAACATATTTTTCAACTCTTTCGCCTTAAATTGGAAGTATGTAATAAGATGAGCAATTGCATGCACCTGAAGGGTTCACCCATAGTTATAACTATACACAATATTTTTAGGCTTTCCAATTACAAGAAGTTTTAACACATAGTATGATCATAAATCACCAAGGGAAAATTAAGGTAAGAATCGAATAAACTCTCCTATTGTAACTGATTCCATGGCATATTTATTATCATAATTTTCTATATTCTCAAGCTGTTTTCGAAAAAAAATGCACTTCACCTTTTACAACACCTGACGTCGATAGTCCTCGATAACATAATTAACGAGATTGCATAACAATTCTTTTACTATACTATTTCCATTGTAAATTACTTGTAACAAATAAATTACTGTATTTTAATCACTTTATTTGTGCCAATGCCATCAAGCGTGACTAATTAATTACTAAGGCACATTATCCAATATAATTTTCTTTACTGAGCGCTATGGATACAACCATTCTTGATACAACACAACCTTGGAATGCTTGCACTTAATGGTTACAACAGAAACTTGATTTATAAGTTCATATATTATACCTTTATGTCTTTTCCACACTTCCGATTATAGATATTAATAAGCATGCAATTGACTTATGGCTTCAGCGGCTTTTATTCGCACTTCAGCAACAGGATCCTTCAAAAGTAATGTCAAAGCTGAAATGCAAATACACAATAATTAATATACTTTTAATCATATAAGTAAACATAATTCAGAAATGCTGCAGAAAATATAATTCTGAATAACATACCTCCAAAGACTGCTTCATTTTTTAAAGTGTCCCGGGTATCTTTTGAGATGTTCCCTAGCAAATAACCTATTGACAAAACACACACCTTTATAAACACTTTATCACATGGTTTCAATCAGCATATAATACACTGTATGCATTTGTACATACCAACCATCATTGCACCATTGCACCTGATAATTGTCCACGAACTTTTAAAGTACGACACACTGTTTGCGATGTATAGTGGGATCCTCTCCTTTAATTCACTCGCCTGTGTTGATGTATAAAGCTTTAGATCATCAACCGTATAATTCTTCTCTAACAAACTTACGATATATTTTGTGAGGTCAGCCATGAATTCTCCGTAATGTAAATGGCCATGTTCGGGAAGGTGTTTTTCAAACATGGTAACAATATTTTCTGATCCCAGTAGAGGGCTCAAACAACGCAGAGCATACTTGCAAGCCTGAAAATAACAAACATAAAGTTACACACCGCGAAAGAAGGGCACATACTTTATGAAGATGAATTATATAATCATACTTTGGACACCGTTTTCTCCTCGTCGTTGAGATGCACAAGAAGACATACCATGTTGTTGTGAATTTGTTCAAAAAATGCCTGCCGTGTATTAGACATGCCTTCTGAATCATCAGCACAGCAAATTTTTGCTAATTTCCCCAGTAATGTGAAAGCAGATGCACGAATCTCTACTCTTTCCTGCAAGGAGCATTTGTGATCAACATGTTATTTATGAGAAATGCAGCAGATTTTCATACTTTTTCAAAAAATGGCCTGATGCTAAGAACCAGATTGATCAAGATACTGTCAATATGGCTTGTATTCATGTGTTCCAACAGTCTACACAAGCCATTCATTGCTTCCAAAGTGATGTCTCCACTGGGATCGTCTTTGTCATTCAGGCCTGCTATCATTGCAGAGAGGACTGTCTTGAAATATTTGTAGACCTGTAAAAATGCATCACATTTTAAATATTGCAGTCAGTTTAAGTTCAATTGTGGGGGGCAATGCTCTAACAACTTACCCCAAACCACTCCAAACTATCAAGCTGTAAGCGGGTGCAATTCAAATAAATGTAAAAACATATTGGTGTGAATAACAATGCTTGCGTTTAAGGCAAGGAATTTATAGGCATGCAGGTTCTCAACAAAACTGTGAAATGACTTATGAGAAGTACAATTTAATGTTACTAACTATTTCTGGGTCCAGCTTGCCAATTGATCCCAGACCACGGATGCTTAGCTTCCGCACTGTTCTTGAATTGTCTACCAGTCTTCCAAGGAGTCCATTCAAAAGTATCTCCAATAAAGCTTGGTCAATTTGAATATGGTGAGAAACCAACTGTCAGAAATGCAGTGACTATTTCAGTAAATGCCTCACTTAAAATAAAATGTTTCAGCAAATTCAAATGCAACATAGAACCAGTCATATTTTGGTAACAATGTACCTGTGCAAAGAAGGCAACTGTGACAATTCTCTGTTGTTCAACTGAACTATTTAGTTGAGCGTTCAAACAAGATACAACACCCGAGAGGCAACGCATGTTGTATGTAACTAGGCTACTGTAATGTCAAATGCGATCCGTCAATTACAACTGAAAAAATATACAGTTCATTGGTTTTACCTGGCTAAGGCAGCAATAGCATCAGTAAATTTAATGGGGTCTTCAAAATGTATCCAAATATTCCTGGCATTCATATCATCTGATATTTTGCCACACTTCGCTGAAACAAGGAAAGCAATGAGGGAATCCAACGCAGTTCTATTAAAGGAAAAATGAAAATGGGGCACTTGAAACATTTGGTCATACTTTGACATTAGCTACTATTTCACATATGTATACTTCACAGGGATTATTTTCGAAGTTTTTGCAACTGCAATCACAATAACTGGCTTGGCATTGGGTTCCTTTGGACCATCTTGGATAACAGTTGGAGGCAACACTCCAACATAAGAGCCAACCATCAGCAGCAGTATTGTGAATAACCTGTCAAACTCCTTGGCAACAGTTGCCTCAATTTCTGGAACTTTTAACATTTCTTGCAATGCGTTCATGACCTACAAACAATATTATTAATCAACAATTCCTGTAAATTGTAATCATGATTGTAATGTTCCTACACATAAAGGCTTCCAAGTGGCAATGCGAACAGTAGATTTCCTGTCTCTTGGATCAGGATATTCCTCATATGGGGGATGATGCATCAAAACATGACAGAACTGGTCAACAACGCTAAAACTTAGTTGCGAGTCTTGCGCTAGCATCTTCCACCAATCACGTATTATCCTAATAAAATTATCCCATCAACATTGATTTACATACTATGGGTATATAATGTTACTACCTGTCATATGGCAGAGGATAACTGAGAAGAGATGTAAGCACAGTGTTCAAATGGAATCCACCTAGCGTTCGGATTATTTGTAATGATCCCTTCTTTGTTTGGGCACATGTAATTTCACACAGTTGCAAATGCAGATGTTTAATTAGGACTTCCATCTTGAAAATGAATCACCATCAACACAACTAACGAATTACGCAACGAAAATGAAAGTGCATGCAACACACCTCTTGATGCACAGCAGCACCCTTTAGCTTCAAGAACTTGTTAAGTACAACACATGCTCCTGATGAACTTCTATCTTGTGCATCCAGAAGACCATCCAATAGCACTTCTATAAACTTTGCAATCTGAACGGCTGGTAATTTGGCAGAGATCACCTAGTAATAATCGATTTCAGAATTAAATATTTCAAGAACCTACTTTAACACACATTACATAGTTGTGTACTCACTTTAGCTAAATCATTTGTCACCACAAATAGAACATTGGGATCATCTTGGTCCACTTTATCATGCAGTGCCAACAATGATTCTATTGCAACATCTTTGTGATCTGCACTAAAACCTACAGGACAAATGAAAGCAGGTTTCATTACATTTTTACCAGATGCACACATATATGTACACACCTTCAAATCGTGACAGAATTTTAAAACATAAATATATTCCCCGCAAAGCCAGTTCCCTCACATAGGACGATGCCGGGTCAGTGCAACGAGGCACCAACCGTGCTACAATGGCTCCAACAAGTTCAAAAGTTGTACAATTCTATATAATAGACTTTCTGTTAGCTGCATAACATTAATTACAATGCACACAAATGTCAAATAATACTACCGCAAAGGCTAGGGTTATATTGTCTAGAAAGCTGGACAAAAGAACGACAGTTGAGTGTGCGGATCGTTCCCTGTGAATCGTTTCAGAAGAAACCAACCACGTCTCCAAACACTACGAGAGTATAAAAGCCGGATTAGTAATTAGAATTGAAAAGCAATATTATATTCAATATCGACTTTGAATTTACTTGGAATAAGCAATACGCATTTGCAGATGACATGTCACGAATCATGAATTCTCTCACAATGTCATCTAAACTCTGCATTGTCTTTTCCAACAACGGTAGAGTTTTCATGTCAGCATCTTTCATTAACTGTTCTAACTTAGGTATTGTGTATACATTCACGAGGCAAGTTTTCAGCAGGGCAGTTTTTTCTTCTTCTGTGAAAATGGGATCCAGCTTACTTTCACTTAGTTTAGGAATAGTAACACATTGCTTATTTAGTTGCCTAGTTTTAATACTACAATCAATGAAACGATTTTTGAAAGGATACATAAGGCTTGTGCTAGCTACAATTGTCATTGCACGTGTTGGCGATGACAATGGCGACCCAATCTCCGCTTGAAGATATAGTTCCATCTGCCGCAGAAGATCAACCTTGCTAGGAAAGTTGACGTTACGTCCTACTCGACTAGGGTGCATTGCTTGGGCAACCATGTCCACCATAGAAATGAGGGCTAACCTCATGTCTATATCCTAACAATGAACATTTACTGCTAAAACAATTCACAATGGATAGCTTACAAATTGTGGTAGTCTCTAAATGAAGGAGTACCTTTGCTTGCTGAAAATACTGGCCAACATTCCTAAGAATTGGTGTCTCTATTCTTGCAGTTAGCAAGAGAGAAGATGCTCTGAGACACACTTGGCCATATGAAAGTATGATGGTTGTCTTGACTTTATCTGGATCAACATCCCCTTTCACGTCCTATAAAAATCCCACAAATTGTTCACTATTTCTTCCACAAAAATAAATATATACAGTTATTTTTGTAGAGCACATAAAATCATAACAAAATTACCATCAAGAAGCTAAGTATCTTGGACTTTCTTCCAGCATCACTTCTAGCAATCTGGTCGAGTTTCACAAGTACAGCATCTGTGTGCGTGCTTGCACATATCCCCAAAGCAATTGCACATCCCTGCAGAACAAGTTAGCACAATGCAATATGGAAAATAAAATTTCTATTCACTTACATAATATATACATATACTACATGCACTTACATTTCTGTCTGCTGGACTATTGTGCTTCACACTTTGCAAAATCAGATCAATCTTATCATTGACTACAGTCTTGTTGTTACACTTCATCAACACAGTGCATATGCATTTATAGCAAAATGCCTTTATAAATTGTAAAATATTATCAGTGCAAGGCTAGTCATGTATCTATCCCTAATAAAATATGCAAAATTACCCACTTTGTCATCTGAGAAGTTTTCATACAACTGTATCTGGTTGCAAAGAGCTTTTGCCAATTTGCATATCCAATCCTGACTATCCACTTCATTTATAGAGTCCTCCAAAAATTTGATAACTAGCTTTTCCCATTCATCTTGGAATGCATCAGCTGGCACTTGTTGATGTTCTGCAAATGGGGCAAAAATTGCTAATGTCTCCACACAATAAGTTAGAAACGAACATAGCTCATTGTATTCACCTTCAAAGTACTGCAACAGCTTTGGTATGTTTGTATCCCAAAGAGATATTAGATTTTTGTCGAGATTTGAAGACAAGGCCTTTATTAGTCGCAGCAAGTAAATCCCTCTGTTGTTTCCTTTCCTGGGATGACCAAGTAATACCACAAGTCTGGCAATTATTGGCAGTGGCTTTGGGATGTTACCTGCACGGTATGCACAAAATCTTATATTGTGAACGTACAACACGTAAACAATTTGCATTGTCATCAGACTAACCAAAACGATCGTAATCTATCTCGTAATCTGCTCTCTGTTCCTCTTTCAGCTTAGTAGCAAGGTATGCTGCACTTTTGCAAATAGCGCCAATTGCATTTGTTAGGACTTCTGGAATCAGATATTCCAAAATGTGTGGCCACAGTACCTTTAGGAGAAAATTTTATATTGCTTTAAAATAAATAAATAAATATATAAAAGTACAAGACAATTTAATAAAAGAAGATCAGATGCCCATTACATTACTTACAGGCGTCATTTTTTCCACAGTGGTGGTGAGCAAGTGCAAAATGCTGCTGCACATAGCCCTTAATGACTCATTGCTTACATAATCTGTATCAGTTGTTTTTTTGGTGACCTGAATGAATGAAAATGTCAGTCTGATTGGACGAAGCAATTTATACTAAATTTAATAATTTACTAATGGGTCATCAGGCAATGCGCATTGCTGAATGATGAACTCCATCATATCATGGCTGCCATCCAGTTCAAGAAACCCATGATGAGCTAGAGCAACAATCAACTGCGCAAAAATCTTCTTCACCTAAGATTTAAGCACTATTAGTGGGGATTCATGCAAAATTCAAAGCAATGATAAAGCATAATTTATTTACTTTATTATTAGGCTCTTGGGTCATACATTTCAACCCAACAATTACTGTCGAAATTTTGCTGGAAAGTTGTGATTCTAAAATATTCAATGTAAAATATAAACAATTAAGTGATTACATTTCATTATGTCACATGTAAATACGAACCAGACGCATTGATTAGGTGCCTAAGCACAGTAAGACTTCCAATTTTCATGGAGTCGTTGGAGCTCTCAGCACGAAGCAACAAGTAATTAACAATTTTATCGGAGTATAAGCAAGCTGAAATAACAATTAATATTACTGTTATGTATAAAAAATAATGAAAACAATTAAAGTATAGGTCGATCTACCTAAGACATCAAAACATCGCAAAACTTCACAGTGATTTTTAACGGTTTGCGGCTTCGTGTAGTCTGGAATTGCACACACCTGCGATACCGTGAAAAATTAAGAATGACAGAAAAATACCCCTTTACTTACGAAAAATTAAACCTACTTGAGGGAATAAGCAGTTGAGAATGGTATCTAATAGAGGTTCCAAACTGCAACAGTGACTTTTTACAGATGCATCAAGGACCATATACAGGCCTTGCGTGATGTGATGGGTATCTTGAAACCTTTTATATTGCCCCAAAATTGCTGGCACCAATTTTGGCAATTCTTCTTCCAATTTTTCTGTGGACATTAACTGTGTGGCATAGCCTATAGCTTCCACGACAGAAAATACCACCTTTCAATAATGCATTATAAACAGACAAATTAACATACTTGCACAGCTATATGATATTAATATGCAGCAATAATATATTACTTTTGGTTCCTTTGAGGAAAACCATGAACTGAACAATGTTGTGTAAGCCAAACTCAATTCGGTAGAATATACTTCTTTTTTCACAGTCGGGTCAGGTGCTTTTTCAATATTTGCTATGTATTCCAATATGGCTTCACTGAATCTTGCCAATGCTGTGTAAAATACACATGATAAATAAATGCAAAACTCCATTCGGCGAATTCAAGTATTTAATTACCGTAAGAAAGCACCCATTTCATGTTGTCGTGTCGCACTATTCCAAGGATGGTCAGTGTTGTCTGTACAATAGCTTTTAGAAAGGGCACCATTCCATTCACTGGGGAGGAATATTATTAGTTATATAAAAATATGAACTATAACGTACACGGATAGAAATTTCGATTTTTTAGTAAATAATAACCATTGGCTGTGGCAAGATTAGCCAAAGTTTGCACGATGAAAAAATGAGGAATAACACCAGGTTGATATTGCATGTGAAGGGCTTCCATAACTTCAAAACAGTATCGTTGTCCTAAAGCAACCAGAATACTGCTGGCAGCCCCTTGCCAATCAGGAACGACATCCTGTAAAAATTATTATTACAGAACTCGAGCAACCGAAATTTAATTTTGGATGCAGTGTTAGAAGTTCAGTTTTTGTATGTGATTTCGACACAGAAACGTCCCATATTTTTATATACAGTGCTATATACTGATATAATTTATTGGACTGTGCACTGGACTATAGCTATAGTACTCAAAATTCTCAAAGAAATTTGACCTTTTTATCTTCACGAAGTGTACACAAGTGGTATAGCAATAAATGATATCATTGAATGTTAATTACTACACATGTATATTATAAAAAATTATAAAACAACTTTTAAACTTTTAAAATTCAAGCAATTACATATATAATTGCATTCAGAAAAACGGAATGGAGCAGCATGGTGCTTCATAATATCAAACAAAAAAATACACATGCTCACTTTAGTAAACACCATTTCCTGAATTGCCAGCTTGACGAGTTCAGATGCTAAACTAGCTGGGACTTTATCCAAACAATCCTGGCAAATTCTAGCAATTGAAGACAAAATTTGCGTTCTGTGTCCGATGGTCAACTGTGAAAAATCGAACTTTCAATGTAATAATTTTAAACAATATTAAGTCGATATAATTAATTACAACATACCTTTGGGAATTTTTGCAAATATTGAAAACATATTTCCAGCACCAATTCTGGCTTCCTGCACCCCAAAGTGTGCAAAGATTTGACAACTGAATTCTTGACATCATCTTCTTTATCATGGGCCGCTTCCACAAGAGCATAAACCAACACTGCAATCAAAGAAATTTAATTGAAACACATGCAGTCACACCTTGGTTCACACAAAATTAAATGTAATTCTAAATTTACCTTCGACTTGAGTTATTTGTTGCTGCTGATGCGCATTTTGAATATTGTCGCTTTCGTTTAATCCTACGGCAGTTTGTTCGGTCATCTTTGAAGTTTTGAACGCTATGGCCCGTACAAAGTAACAAAAATTCGGTTTCACCGAATAATCTTTGTATTTATGATGTCGAAATCGGAAATCTGGCACATGTCGTATGATGTTTCAGTTTCCGCAGGGCGCGCGCATCACGTGATTTTTTTTAACTCTCTTGGTAGTTGGTAGGTGGCGCCACTTATATTGCACGGTGCAAGGTGCTCCAAGGTGCTCAACACCCTGGTGCTCAACCTCAGTGCACCTTTTGGTGCACCTGGTGCACGTGTAGAGAGCCTCTCTAGGTGAACCTAGAGCGCTATAGGTTAGAGCAGCAAGCAGTTAGATATGTTACAGTGTGTATGAGAAATCCAGTGTGTATGAAAACAAAAAAGAGCGAACACGAGACAAACGCGTTTTGTC
>JAQIWR010000959.1:0-15965 GCA_034695945.1 Glomeris hexasticha
GATTGTCTTGAAACTTTGACAACATTTGCACACACATGATGGGATAGCTTGACTGCAATATCCCGATTTTTGCGTAGCGTTTGCATTTGCCACGCCTTTTGGCGGTTTTACCCCGTGTCGCATTTGGCCCGGTCACCCCTATAGTAGTACATAAAATTATTACTGTGCATATGAAATAGTTTCTTAGCCCTAATAAAAATAATGTCTATGAAAGATTAGGTCACATGTTCCGCCAGTGTATTGGTTTTATTAGCCTTAAGATGTCATTGAATGCTCTATTGTTCCCTATACAGTGTTGTGAATTGCTCCTCACATCTGTCAAGTGTCCTATATGCCGTTTGAAAAACGTTTGACAGTTTAAACTAGGTCCAACTTACAATAACCTTACCTAATATACTGGACCTCAGCTAAGCAGCAATATTTCATGGGACCAAAAAACAATTTAAAAATACGATAATATTTTTAAAAATATTACAAGATGCATGTTAAACATTTTGCCGATTAATATTTGTCATTACAACAGATTTGTATTTTAAAATAAAAACCGGCTAATAGCCCACCAGAAAAATCGATAATACTATACTGTAGATGGGCTATTTGGGGTCATTCACAAAATACGTCCAGCAAAATGGGGCAAGGGTTGTCAAATTCGGTTTGTGGTATCTGGACATTGATTGTATTGCCATCAAAATGAAATGCCATTTATGTTGTGGAAAACATTTTACATTGTGGATTCAGACGCTGTATATTCTCTAAATAAGGTGCGCGGTCAACGTGGTACGTACCAGATACACTGTATGTGGATACCTAATTTTACAAATATATTCTATTAGGAAAAAAATAAACAGAAATATTTGTATTCAATAAAATTAATTTTATAACCAGAAAAGTGCGACTTCCATTAGGCTACATTTTGTAACTCCTAAAACTTAAAAATCACTCCCATAGTGTACAATTGACCGATTTCATTAAGCGCCTCCCATTGCCAATATGGAGGCCGAGTGTGGGATAATCGTGCAACCCTACTGGCTGTTGCCTAGATATCCCACATTCGGCCGCCATTTATCTTTTGCACTTCAGCCAATGGCGAGGCACGTGAAATCGGTCAATACACCTAGACGATTTATAGGCCAAATAACTTGCATCAGTACTTGCAAACTATTCAAATCCCCACCTGTTGACACTACAAAGATCAGTTTTGTATGTTAGGCTTGGAGTTTTTGGTTATATAGTATTATGGGATGCCAAGTGTTACAAAATGCAGCGCAGAATATGGAACCCTAGGCATTATAATAGTGCAGAGTTGGAGGTTACAGGTGAATGTTTCAATGCCGAAATTTACAGCGATGTCCAAAATAAATAAAAATTCAAGACCAAAACATGATACGAATAAAGAATTGCCTGGACAGAAGCATTATGGGCGTTGTCTATTTTGCGTCACCCTAGTCTCTTGAAGGCGCCTTAGGCCATAGTGGAGTTGGAGTTGCTCGATTCCTATGACTCGGATATATCATGATCGGATGGATCTTGGTTTTTTCCTATTGTGGCAGTTTAGTCAACAAGTGGTGTTGGAGACTATGAATTACGACGGTTGAACTGTGGGCGCGCCTTCAAGTCCAGTGCCCACTTTTCATTTTGGCAAACCGATCACGATCCATGTTCGCGTATATTTTATATCCACTTCTATTTATCCCTGTCCTCTGCGTCATCTTGCCCAAAAACAACTTGTGCACTCTCATATTTAAAAACTTCCAAAATGACAAGCCGACTAAAATAACCCAAGAATAAACCAAACAACGGTTAACTGCAAGTATAATTTGCTTAATAACGAAAACATTATACCAACCAAAGATTTACAAGACAGCTATAAGAAAGCAACCCCATATTAAAATGCTAACCGAAGGTATAGTCACTACTGCTTAATAAATCAGAACTAGTTTTGGGAAACGATTATTAATTCAATGTTATATAAACTGAAAAGTATAAAATATGACGATATACATGAAACGCCTGCAGTTGTCCATAGTGAGGTTTGAATTTTCCTAAGTATTGGTTTATAGGAGCCCTATAAACCAATTGTCGAGTACATATTATTGCCAAACCTAAAATATTTGAATGCAGTAAAGCTTTATTGGCCACAAAAGGCAACAACAGTAATTAATACTTCTGAAACAAATTAAAGTCCCCAAACGAGCATTTAATATGGTTAGAGGAACTGGACATTGGCAAAAGTGATTTGGCCAAACTTTTATAACAGAGTGAAACTTTAAAACTGCGATAAGACTACACAGACAAAGGCAAGATGGCCGCAAATACCATCATCAGTTTTTGAACCATCTCGTCGAAGTAATGCTGGTAGCAACAATAATAACAGGCAACATTTTTATGATGAAAGCTATACTTTTGTGGACCAAGGCTAGCAAATTTCCAATCCACGTCAACTGCTTCCATATCCAAGAGTGCACTGCAAAACCATACAACATACCATATGCAGAAAACTTGTCTGTGTACATACTGGGTAAATGAATACGAAATATTGCCCATATAGAATTTGCCAGGATTTTAGTTTCACGTGCACAAGTATATGTAATTCACTTTAGACATTAAGTATAGTATCCATTATTCACAACAATTTTGTACAGGTACCCTATGCATATATTTTGAACTCTAGTCAGAAAAGAGATATACGACACATGCAAAGTAACCAAAACTAATAATAAATTGCCATTCAGACATGCCAAAGATCAAAACTAAGTGGAGAGTATATTATACATGCACCACGACAATGCAACCCTCCATTGAAACGAGGTCATGACCTGTTCAAAAGGTGCAATTTTTTTGCTTGACAGGGTAAAAACCAAGAAACAAGAGTACAGTATCGACGGAATATTGTTGCAGGCCTAGTCACCACATCGAACAGCTAAAAAGCTTATTAAAATGCAGCTCACATGCAGCAATAGATCTGAAGATTATTTCATAAAAAGTGTGCATTCAGACGATGGTGTACCATGCCGACAAGAAGTACTTGCAAAAAGCTGGTGTAATAAATATCACCCCCACCCCCTTTAAATTGCACCTGAGAAATCCACCCCATTCCGTACAAACTTCATATACACAGGGCTGAATTAGTCTCAATTTGTCGTTAAATTCCTGCTGTGTAAACTTCAATTTACTAGTACATTATAAAAGACTTCATTAATTGCAATACCGATCTTAAATCAAAACTCAACCATTATATTACTGTCAGATTGCATTTAGGTAGCTAACAAAATTAGGTCAGTGAAAAATTATGATTAACTTGTGACCAGAATTGCGGCCATCTAGGAACCTTGGTTCTACCTACACAATTAATTGTACATATATTTTAAGACTGATCAAGTATGCCGATCAAGTATGACAATCGCATTCATTTTTTGTACACAACTACCTGAAAAAATTGGAGTTCGCAGATTTTACAGGAAAGAATTTTAACAACGTCAGGCATTACTAAAACTCTGGTTTCAAATGAATTGGGGAAATGTGGTGCATCATATTAAACAAGAAAACTATTTCATCACTTGTCTGCAATGACACTTTCCATAGAGATTGTATAGAGATAATGTTTACCTCAAGAATTGCAAGATTAGAACATGCACCGCATTCAGACCCAGCCGTTCAAATTTGACAAGTAGGAACATCAATTTGTGAAGTGCAAATAAGTAGTAATTAAAGTTTGCCACTTACATTTAAGCAGCGGATAGTGCAGCAATGCTGAAATGAAGCTCTTCGGGATCACGCTCCATGAACTGCTTGCAAACTTTAGCTGCATCCTGGAACAAGAAATAAGATATCAGACCATTTGGGAAAATTACAGCCTCTGTAGGGTTACTTTATTTTATACCATCATAGGCAAACGAAATTCATACACGAATTTTCAAAAATCGGCACAATGCATCAAGCATGTAATTAACTTGTTGCGAATTAACGCTGCCATTTTTTAGAAATAGCAATTGCACACAAGACTTGTACAACACCGTAACCTCCCAACCCCGGCTGTTAAACCTTTCATTATTCCTGCATGATAAAGCTCTTGTTTTGGCATAATCCATCTTTGATGCTAACATGCGAAAGCCAGCATAATAACACACAATTTACAAAAGAATTTCAGGATGGGAAGTCAAAATTAAAACCCAGAAGTTCAGAAAACGCCATTGTCACTAGCTCACGTACTAGAAAATATTTTACAAATTAAAAGGAGCATCGTTACACTTGCCACAGAATAACGTCAAACTCGTACAAATTGGCGGATACTTGCCGTTATGAACGCTTCAGCAGAGGTCTTTCCATGGAAAATTGGAGCTTCTTTACGGCCATCTAATAAAAATTATATTTAAGAGTTTTAGTCAGTAAATTTAAGGGCCCTTGTGAATATAATTTGTCATTACCAAGTTCCAGAAGGCAGCCATTATAATTGACGAAAGTAATGAAATGGAGATTCACATTTTCATCAGCACTTGGAGCCTGGAAGAAATTTCTCCAAAACATTACTTACAGTAATTAAAAAGAACTCGACTTATGTGAAATTTAGAGGCATACAAGAATTACATTTTATCGAACCAAGTAAAAATAAACATTTTCCAGATATTACAGTAAAAATGGCAGTGGCAACAAAGGAGGTACAGGTCTTCGAAGATTAATTTCTTACCTCAGTTTGTCCCATCTGAGCATGTTCACCATGGCAAGCACTAATTTCCTACAGATAAAGATACAATACGGTATATTACATAAAATATTGAGGACCATTACAACTATAATGTTACTTTATTTTTCTCTAATTCGGCTCCAATGTCTTCAGGGGTCTTGCCCTTTGACTGCGCAATGAACTTGCCCAACAGCCCTACATCAGCTGAAACAAGTCATAAATTTGCATTAATTGCAAGCAGAACGAAATATTAGCACCATAAAAAAGGTACAATTTCACTCAAACATGTGATGTATAATATACTCACAGAGAGAAACAGTTTCAGCATTGTTGGCTATTGCATGAATTAGAGCAACGGTGCCACAAGCATTGCCAACAGTTTGCCTCATATAGAAGACCTTTGAAAGAGCATCCTTAACATCAGATTCTTCTTCAGTTTTCGGCTTGTCTTTCAGACCATCACAGTATTCCTTGTACTACAAACCCACCAAATTCAAAATATAACCACCAGTTTATAGCATTACAATCGCAAAAAAGAACAAACAATGTAATATACCTTTTCATTTATGGGCACCAACAATAAAACAGCAACAGTAGGCTCAGGGACCATTGCAAGCAATTCGGGCTCAGTCCCAAGAACATCCACCAATTTCCATTTATCAGAAACGCCCAATTTGTGAATAAACTAAATAAATACGAACAATTCCAAACCATATTGAACTAAATGCGTCGTTGCCAACACGTTTGTTGACAGCAACCGGCATTTTTTTTTCTACTTGCCTCAGTCATAACCTGCAAAACAACGCAAAATAATTGTAAATTGACTTCATTGAATGAAAAAGACAGCAACAATACGTAAAACTAGACGCAAAAGTTGAATATTACCTCCGGATTAGTTTCCAAAGGAACCCAATTTGGTGCAGATTCTCCTTCCATTTTCAATGCTATTGAATTCGATTTTTCTCAACCGCTGTTGCAAACCTCTCTTCGAAATCCCTATCCGGCGCCCTTGAACAAAAGACGCTACCCGGCTGGCTTTATATACGATTCGCTTGCATTATTACGAAACTATTACATTTACATATCACGTGACTAAATGACTAACTTCATGCTTAATTAAATTATAGCAGAGAAAATTACAATTCCGGGAATTTAACGCTACGGTGATTGGGCAACACTAAACGTCACATGTTACTGGTTTTTCATTCGCATTTGTCGCATTTGCAGGTCCCGATTTGTAACAGGGATGCCTGAACGGTTAATTTCGATAATACTGCCGATAATTTGAAGGGTATTTTCGAGTGAAATCGAGATGGGCTGCTGTTTTAGCTCGGGCGAGGATAAAACTTCCCAGGTGAGCTTAAATTTATTAAGTTATCTAGCGTACCGGCAACCTGTCTTGTTTACGCGGGATGATACGTCCAGTGATTGGATAATTGAACTCTGATTATACTGCAAACTCCGCCCAGTAGGCGTTGCAATGCCGGTGCTGGTGTAAAATGTTTTTCAATCATTACGCTCCGATAGTCAAAATATGCTTTAGAAATTGAAATATTTGTGAAATACTATCCAAATTTTCTGCATAATGTACAAAACAATGTAGTGCTATGAAATTTGCGGACGATTTTACATTAGTAGGCGTACATAACCCGCATTTTTATTGCGTGATGACGACTTGCTACGAATTTCGTGAAATATTCGTACCATAGGGCCCATATAAAAAATTGCTTGTCAGCTGATTGCGTGCAATAAACTTGCCCACGTGGAATAAAAAGCGAAATTCATTTTTGTTTTTTGCAGGGAGACATAAGTGAGAGAACCAGACTATTGGGCAACCCAGTCAGCAACAATCAAGGACGAGCAAGCCCAAAGTACAACAGCATTTTATAATATATATTCGGTTAAATATGGATAAGCTATAAAATAATGATTGCCATGTTGTTATTCCCAATTAAGTGATGACTATGCCAATCGTATGGGAGACTTGATGCAGAAGAAGGGAGATGAACAATCTGCATTGAACAGGATATTGCACCAAACTGCAACGTGTGTTCAGTAGTAGTATTTACTGGGAACTATTTTATTATGCGAAAATGTATCTGATGAATTTTGTTGTGCAATTTCTAGAAATGTCATTGATGTGTCTGCTATCGGTACCCATAATCTTGAACAGCATGAGTATATGGACCGGGCCAAAATGTACAGTCAGAAGATAGCAACTTCTACAACAAAGTATTACCTGAATCACAAGCTGCAGGGTCTTCTTCTTGATGTCCCCAATCATGAAAGGACACTGGCAGCAGAATGCGTAGCACCTGCGGATTTGACTTTGGTAAATGCTCATTATTCTTCATCTATTTTCATCTTGTATCAAATACCAACCAAATGTTTTTAACATAGGGAACAAAATTTATGTAATTGAAAAACCAATCTTAACAATATGCATGGCAAATGGGTCCTATAACACTTCATTCACAAACACTAAATGCACAATTTAAACAATTATGTCTTCATTTGTCATTTTATAATGTAAGTATAAACTGAAATGTGCACTTGATTCGAGTAATACAATTGCATGCTAGCAATGATATTTGATATCATACAGGATGCTTAAAATAGAATATGTTCCCAAAAGTTTAAACTCCAGTTATTGCAGACAGCAAATTCCTAAAATTAGTTCACATCATTAAATGAAATGTATTTTGGAATCTGACACATGCCATGCGAGTGATAACTAATATACTAGATAACAGGAAGCACCACATTTTTCCTAACAGTTTAATTAGATTTGAATAACAAGATGTTTGGGATTGGTCATTACTCCATTCTAGATTGAAATCTTTGCTGACAAGGCAGCAGCAGCTCTTGGGGATGTCAAAGTGGTACATCAAGAAGATTTGGTTGTTCAATTTGGCATGCCATGAAGCACTTCCATCTGTAACTACTGTTACTACAAACTTTGCAATGTCTCGCTAATGTGTTCTTCAGTTACAAAAACAGTTCGCGTGATCATGATGCTTTCATCAAATAATCAATATGAATTACAGTCACTGGAATCATTGTTATAACTGAACAATATGACTGTGATGTACATATATGAAAAATGTGGCTACTCAATTAGTTCTAGTATAACGTTGTAAATATGTCTTGTTAAGGTAATAATTTCAGATGATGTCCACAATTCTTAATTCATTGCATTCCCAGGCTTGTCTCAATTTCAATGTCTAATGATTAGAATGTGGGCCGAAATTCAGCGACAACATCTTCCATAACTTTAATGACAAATTGCACAGCAATAAAGTATCACTAGCACAACTATGCCTAATTTATACTGCGTCATTAGAAACAATATTGAACGTGATTCGTTGGGCTGACAGTCCTGCATATTTCAGTGCCCATTGAGCAGTTGACATCTTCAAATTCTTACCAGCTTCACTTGGATAAATGGCTTCTATCTTGTGAAGAATTTCCATAATTAGAGATGCAGTTGCAAGAGGATCGGGAAAGCTTGAATCCTAAAAAATAACAATATATATATTACATACCTCACAATTCGTTTTTTATACGTCTACACTTAATTTGTATATGCACACCTTTTTTGTTTCCTTATTGATCATTAGTTGTTCAGAAACAATTTGTACTTGTAGCTGTATAGTTGTGGATGCAACACCGTCCAATCGAAGATTATCTACTGGAAGGGCCTTCAGATCAATTTCTTCATTATTAACACTGTGTTCTTCTTCCACATTTCCAAGTTTTTGTTTCAAATGTCTGCTCAGCATCTCTTTTTGCATATATGACAGTCTCAACATATCCAAAGCATACTGCGCTTCCTCATTCACTAATACTTTAGGAATTAAATCTTCTATTTGGCTCAAGTAGCCTTCGAACATAGCGTTGTCTGTGGCATCAATTTCTTCAGGTTTTTCCACACATTTAAGAACATTTAGGAGATAACCTTTCCAATAATACGCCTCAATGGAGCGCAAAATGTTGTGTGCTGTGGCCTCTTCATCTTGCCTTGGACTTGTAGATAGCCAATGTTTTACACCTATAAATACATTCATATTTCCTTTTTAAATTTTTGTTCAACTTTACAACATTACTTAGCATCTTATTTCCACCGATCGAAATTACCTTCAGGCATCATGGCACAACATACAGCGTGAAGCAAATGGCCGTTGTCCCATGCATGAGAAATTTCGCAACATGTTAGCACATGTTTTAGGTATTCCATCTTAGAATGCAATTGTACAGCAGCAATGCAAAGATGAACAGACAATTTTGTCACAAACTGCACCAAAATAAATACAATATTAAGAAATTAAAACGATCAAATTAAAGCGTCACTTTTTTGTTAGTACCTTACCTGATTTTGCACTAGTGGAATATATGTAAAATGTTTGCAGCTGTTCTGTAACAGTGATATAGTGTCTACCTGTAATGCAATGCCCAGAAACCCAAGGGATTCCCATACATCTTTCAGAGTCTGAAAAATATTTGTCTCTGTGTTGAATACAGGTACAGATGGACATTTCACACAATCTTCTATCATCTTGGTTGCTGTCTCATTTGTGCACACCAAGAGATTCCATGCCTAAAAAAATCATGTAATGTAAAAAATATATTTCGTTTTCATTACCAGAAATATAAAACTAACATTGAATCGTTCATCCTCTTTTATCATCTCATATGCTCCATTCCAATCACACTTATGCAGACATTCAATGATGCATTGAGTTGCATAAACCATCGAGTCTTCTGCGCCAAACTTGCGTGCAACGTAAGCTGCTGTTTGTAAGGACGAAGCATCCCGTTTTTTTGCTAAACATTTTGCAGCCTCCACACCATCCCCTGCACCCAAGTAGCTGTAAGTTTAGGTAAAATTGGACTACGGAAAACTGTACATAGTTATTAATATACATGTCTACCATTTAGCTGCTAAATCATGATTTCCTTCCGACAAAGTTAGCGCAGCCCATTCTTCCAGAAGGTTCTTTACAATTGGGTGTTCAGATGGAAATCGAACTTTTGCCAATGCAACAGCTTCCCTAAAGAACTCACAGTATTATTTGTTAAGACTAGTATATATTGTAAAAGTTTACAACAAACCTATAAGATACGTGCTTCTTCAAAACATCTATTGCAGCTTCTACTTGGTTTACAGCCAGCAAATAAAGCACGGCTTTCAGTGGTTGTGCATCATCAACAAGTTGCCGTGCATACGATTCGCACATTTCAGCCCAGAACTTTGTCGACACTGCAAAGGCAATGCAAGCGTGGTATCAAAATGATTTTACATGCAATGAGCAAAGTTTGGAGCCATTTTATTGTACCTATTGGAGCCATTCCAATGAGCCAATCAGATAAATGTCTTTTCTCCTGAGCTTCTTTTAATGTTTCTACTACATTTGCTTTCCACATCTCCAGTTGAAAGGCATAGTCCACATTTCCAGAAGTTGTGTGGTAATTAGCTAAAAATGTAGCCTTTAATATACACACTTATATTTTCTAACTGGCAACATTCTTAATAATGAATTTATACCTTCCGTAGACAGCAGATTGAATCCCGCCACACGATCAGAAAAAAACCCTAGATGAGCAAAATCCCCTTTCCCGTGTGTTACTTCAGTATGGCTTACAACAGATTCCTCATCTAACAAAAGTTCAGCACAATATTTGTCAGTCAGAAGTTTGCAATCTTCAAGGGAGAACTTTTTGCCACGGTTTTCCAAAGCACTAGAAGCAGGAAACAGTGATTTCACATAAGCTTTCTTTTTCTTCTTCTTATTTGTTGAATCTAGAAGACATAAGCATGAGGTGAAATAAGTCTACCTATTATGAGAAATTAAATAAAAACACTGCATCCATACCTTCCAATTGGCCCGACTGAGCAACTGCAATCTTTACGGGTTTTGGCAATTTGTCATCATTATCTGATTGCAATCTGCCTGCATCTTTATTCTGCATCATCACTGCTGCTGCATTACCAGTCGATTTGCTTTCCAATTTTCTTAAATGCTTCATGTCTGTTATGATAATGTGATCATTAGTAATACAATGAATATCTCGCATACATCGCAGTGTCAATTTAGCTGTCCACTTATCATCCATCTGAGATTCCATAGGTGGAGGATGATCCAATATATTCCACTGCTGTACTGTGAAATCCTCACTGCCTGAATATATGACTGATGGGTTTAGTGGGCTCCACTCCAAAGCGAAAACCCTGCTATTGTGGCCGCAAAATACTGCTAGTGTGCTTGCCGTCAGCATATCCCAAATCTTTGTATGCATTAAAACCATTTTAAAAATCCAACATCATATATTAATTTACATTACATAATTTAAAAACAAATAATCACCCTGACAGTGCCATCATAAGAAGCTGTTGCGAGTTGGCCATCGACATGAGGATTCCAAGCTAAGTACGCAACTCGGGCTCTATGCCCACATAGTTGTACTTTACTACTGGCTATTCTTTCAACAAAATTACTGCCGCCGTCCATTTTCACAGCAACTAAATACAACAACATAATGTTAGTAAACATCACACGTGTTTTTAATCCGTATTAACAGCGTTGATACCTTTAATATCTGATAAATCGTACAGATGGACAGCAGTATCTACAGACGAAGCCGCAAACCAACCAGAGTATTTAGATACAATTGTAGAAGCCGATGTGAATGTTGGATGCCATTTTAAACAATATATTTGTTTCTTTTGAGCTGCAATCCACGTGACCAATCTGAAACCAGGAAAGCTGAATATTTCTATGGTACTGAAAACAATAAAAATAATATTAGATAAGTATAAATTCATGACTGGATAATACAGAAATATTTAGGTAAGCCTAACCCATCACTGCTTCCAGTGCAGAAGAATGCAAAGTCTTGTTTCCAGCAAATCTCAGTGTATTCCTAGTACATATATTATTAAGTCACATTTGGGTTTAATATCACTGTTCATGTAACAAGTGAATATGTAAAGAGCATTCTAATAACCTTTTGTTTGGATGCAAGCATCTTGTCTATTCTTTCAGATGACTTGTCAGGGCACTGCAAATCATGCATAAGAATGATGCCAGCACCACAGGAATACAACACCAGATTGCCTTCCACATGATCTAAATCGTCATATGCCAACATCATTTAATATGACACAACATGTAACATTATACAGTAAAACATACATGTAGTCCATAATGGGCCCCAACATAATGAATACACCATATTCTTATGGAAGGTTTTAAATATTACTGGAGTTCTGTGGAAATAAAAATTGATGATAAGCTGGTGGAAGAAGTAATTGTAAAATGTTTCTTACTTTTTTGACAGGGTATCATATACTCCAACTCTTCCTTCATCCGTCCCATACGCTAACAAGCCCTCTTTGTTAGGATGCCACACAATCTATACATAAACGAGATTGGCAGACAATAAAAATCACAACAGATTAGACATATGATATATTATAAACACTACCTTGGAAACTTTAGACTTAATTCCCTGCCATAGGGTGCTGCAATCATAGGAACCGTTTGTTGAAGTCAGATGCCACAAACGAATTTGACTATCTCCAACACCAATAGCCAAAAGACCTGTTGCAAAACTAAATTCAGATACATGCATAGACTAAATGTGCAAGGTAAACAATCTTGCAATACCTGAGTGAAGAGGTGATGCGTGCAAACTATAAACAGATCCACCTAATGTAGGGATGCAAACAATGGTTTTCCTTTCATCAATGTCCCATATGATAATCTACATTGAAAACTGGGCTTCAATAATTCAGAACAAAATGATTTTAAATTATCTTTACCAATCTTGTTTTTTTTTACCTGTCTATCCATCGACACCGAGAAGGCGAAGTTCTTGATTGAACAGATACCGAACACTAATCTTTGATGCCCTTTCAAATGGACCCCTCCCATAACAGAAGACTCCATTTTTTCATTGTCCAGTGACCATGACAGAATGTCAGCTCTAAAGCAAATAATTCGCTGCAAGGTAAGTTTAAAATCACACATTAAAATACTACAGGAAGCACTATTAACAAATACCCATTGTTGCCAAGTAAAATATTCGGGCAGTGGGTTGGCCAGTGGACAGTGACCCACACACGTGCTTGTTGAGGATTCGAATAAGGTCCCCATTGTCGTGGCCCTTTTGCAGAAGTGCCCGTCACTTCCAGTTTTTTTAACGGTTCCCCATAAATACTACTCCATATTCGAATAGTACGATCTTTGCTGGCAGATGCTAGCAAACAATCTTGCTCACTGTGTCTTTGTTCTGCAACACAGAGTGCAAATTTAAAAAAAAATGATCTGAATAATCAGATTAATAAATTATAGGACATAATTCCTGCATATATCATACCAACAAAATCATAGTAAAGCTTGCAACATCCAAAGCCTGCAAATGGGGCCCATGACAAACAGCTGACTTCATCGTCATGGTGTTTGAGAATGTGTATTGTCTTCATATCTGATGCATGGCAAAGCAAAATCTGGCCATCTTTGTAACTGGAAGCAAAATTACACATAAGATTAGTATTACCCAAGTTGCTGTAAATTGTTTTTGTAAATCAATTGCAATAAGTTAGTTCACATTGATTTAGCATATGACTTTCATTAAAAAGTTCCTTACCCAATTGCAACTAAATCTGATTTATGTGGGCAACTGCTCAAACATGTTATGGCAATTTTTCGAGGTTGGTGAATTTTTACTTTGTTAGCGACGCACAAGAACAAAAGCACACAACCAGATTCGTCGCCAGTAATAACAGTTTCTGCAAATGTAGATGTCACCCATGATACACATGTGATCCGTGCCTGATGAACATTATGTTGGTACAACACTTCTTGGGAAGAAATGTCCACAACGGAAACTAAATTATCGTCTCCTGATGTAGCCAGCCAATTTACGGGACTCTTCCCAGATTTGCGACAAAAGCTAAGTCCGGAAACCCGATTTCGGTGAACAGTCAGCAAGCCAGCAAATTGTGGATTCACCCTCCATGTGGTTCCATCTTGGGACTCATTTTCGCCGAGCCGCAAAAGTACAATGTCGTGTTTAGCTCCAAATGCAAAAATTCCTGCATCTGAACAGTCACTTATTTGACTACAATACCAATTTGGAGAAGGAGCAAGGCCAACACCTTTCATTTCAACAAATTCCCAGATTCAAGTTGCTGCCAAACATTCGTTGTCGAGTAATTACGACTGAAGTCTGTGTCTGTACTCTGTAGTAATAACATATAAATAATTGCAGCGAAGTCACGCCTCTTTATTAACAATGGAAAATCACGATTCGTTAAATGCTCGCGATCGATTTAATTCTTAAATATTATTGGTTGACGATGCGCAAATAGGCGGAGCTTCACTGCTGAAATCCCGTTACCAAGCCCAGGTGGGAGTGTTCATCGTTCATCCGTTCCATAAGTTCGCGCGCCACCTCGTGGTCACACGTGACATTGAAATGACTGCAGCTTGGCCACGCCTTTTCTAGTCCGTTATTGGCAAACACCGACCACCCACGATAGAACGCGCATGTTTATTGGCTCACATTCTCTTTAAAGGCGGTACTTTGATGCGAATACTATGCTCAACTCGTTTAACATGGAGTTATCTTTCTTGATGTTTGTAAACAACATCCGGTTCTTTCCTTCCGGTTGGTAGCCGTTGTCGGGTACGCGTTTTCACAAATATCTATATTTTCAATCCATTTTATAAATACTGTTATAATTTGCATCCACTTTCCAAAATTTCATCGGCGAATAGCTGGTTACCGATTTACTCATTTTGCATGTTATTTCCGATATTCGATGCGGGGAACGTGGTTTTTAGTGAAGGAAAGTTGCCGGCGTAAACGTGACCATTTCGTGTTTTTCAGGTTCGGGTTTAATCGTTGAAGATGAAGACGATCAGAGTATCGCAGACGGTCAAGATACCCAATAAAGGTATTCAGAAAAATACTATGAGCATTCGCAATTTCATATTTACCAATTTGCATACTTGTATTGATATTTTCTCATTTGCTTGCAGTGTCTGTGAAAGCCAAATCACGAGTTGTCACTGTTAAAGGTCCCAGAGGAACGCTGAAACGTAGTTTTCGCCATGTTTTACTTGATATCCAATTGGTTAGCAAGAAAAAACTACAAGTTGACAAGTGGTTTGGAACCAGAAAAGAAATTGCAACTGTGCGGACCGTTTGCACACACATTGAGAACATGATCAAGGGTGTTACGAAGGTTATAATTGTAAAAAATAGCTAGCATTAGTTACTAAAAATGGTGTTACTCAGTTAACTGTTTAAATTGCAACGTTTTGACAGGGCTACTGCTACAAGATGCGTGCTGTCTATGCCCATTTCCCAATCAACGTGACAACATCAAAAGAAAACACGCTGGTGGAAATTAGAAATTTCTTGGGTGAGAAATATGTCCGCCGTGTTAAGATGGCCCCAGGAGTTACGTGTGTCAATTCCACCAAGCAAAAAGATGAGCTGATACTTGAGGGCAACAATTTGGAGCTGGTATCACAATCAGGTTTGTGTAAATGCCTGAGATATTGGAAGGTCTGTAATACTAAGTTACAACTAATGTGTTTTTATTATATGCAGCTGCCAAGATACAACAATCTACTACAGTCAAGAATAAAGATATCCGAAAATTTTTGGATGGTCTTTACGTTTCAGAAAAAACAACTGTAGAAGCATAAGTGTATGAATGCAATAAAGGCATTAATTGAATATTTTGCTTCATATTTCTCGTGTCCAATTGATTTAAATGCGTAATTAAATACAGAATTGAAAATTAAGTTTCGCGTGGTAGACACTTATCAAGGGTGTTGGAAGAAATATAACAGTAAAATATGCTTATGATCAGATGTGAAATTTATGTCATGAGGTGGAAAGTTTTTCTTTTAATTGTATGCAAGTAACTTCTATAATAAATTAAGGAGAAATAATTTCAGTTCCGGATAACCCTGTCAATCGAGAATACATTGTAATCGAGTACTGTTGCCAGTTTGAAAATGGCAAAATATATATGTTACAGTAAATGTTTAGAAGTCGCCATTCTATAGAATTACTAACGATTCTACATTATGGCGACTTGACACGCCAGTTTGTAAATTTTCAAATAACTTTAAAAACTCGCTGACTGCATCGCCAATGTAAAGAAATATAGAAACGGCAACTACACAAAGCAAGTGTTGTATTAAAATGTGGATGTAAATTAACTAAAATAGGAGAATTCGTTATAACTGTAGTGAAACTCACA
>JAQIWR010000960.1:0-15962 GCA_034695945.1 Glomeris hexasticha
AAAACGTTCTCAAATCCTGCAGCATATTTTTGCAGTTCGAAAATCCTGCAGGATCCTGCATAAATGTTTGTACTGGGCATGCAGACAGGGGAAAAAAGGGAATTTTTTGCCACCAGGTGGCAGCTAGGGGACAAAGAAGCAAATGCAAACAAGACACAGAAATAGATGCACCTAATAGTGATTAAATTTCCTCTTTTATTCGATCTGATTGCAGATCGATCGTTGCACACTATTGACAATGCTGGGGCTATGTAGGGTGTTGTCATGGGAACATTATTTTCACCCCCATGCATTTCCTTTTCTATTATTAATTAACAAAAAATAGTTTCACAGTGAATCCGACGCAGTAGGGGTCGCTTCTTTGCCTTTTGATAAGCTATAAGGACAAAACAGCAAACATTGTCATGCTTTACGCGTTTCATTCATGGTTTTTACAGTACCTAACATAACATGCATTGGGTAGAGAGAGAGAGAGAGAAAAAAAAAGAAAAGGCAATTCAGGGAAGTGGATCGATGCATGCAATTCAACCTCTCCTTCCTTTATTCCATCTGTTCAAATAGGAAATGTAAAGGCTAACAACAGCTCAACTGTTTGTTTTCAATTGGTCCCAAATGGGCATTTAAACGTAATTTTGAGTAAATAACTTATTCGATATATAGATTTAATTTAAAATACAATGTAATGTTAATTTTGAATATAATACTGACTGTCATTATCATCATAATTCACGTCGATTTCCCTTAAAATCCCATTATTAGGCTAGTACATATGGCCAATTACATTTGTCTAGTGTTGTTGTTGTTTTCCTCGAAAAACCTGAACAAGGATGTGATTGGGTTCAAGAACCCAGTAATACGCCAACAAGGGCAATTCAGTTACTGTATGCTGGTATATATAGGCCTAACAGGAGCGAATGAAATGTGCACATTGCCAACCTACCCTACATTTGAGAATGGAGACAACCTTACTCTGCAACAATGTCTATTGATTTTCTCTGCAGCACAGAATTTAGACTGCAACACTAGTCATTTGCCAAGTAACATTAACGCATATGTACTACCGGCATGCACACATGTGTTTGCCAAAATAATCTAGAAAATAAATATAGTAGGCCTACGTATTACTTAATTGGTATTATATAAAGATATTATTTAATTAATTTGGAGTTGTAATAAATATGTCAAGTACGTGAGTTACTAAAATGTACAATTGTACTAATTTTCAATTAATACAGGGTGTTACACATAACGTCATTTCTTTTTATTATAACAAAAAATGAAGTTTAGTTAAAAATGTGATGGGCATGATGTTATTAGCTATGAGGTGGGGTGAATCGAATGGGCGAGTGACCTTTGACCTCCAGCACACTTTTCAAGGTTTTTGAAATCCTAAATCGAAAACCGTAAAAGATAGATGGTTGGTGTCAATTAGAAAGTTGTAGAGGACCATTAATTAGAGAGAAACCACATTTTTATGACAAAGTTTCAAATTTTAAATTGCACACCGTGCAGGAACGCGCCGTGCAGGAACGCGCCGTGCAGTATGGTTTGTGCACAAATGTGGTTTCTCTGAAATTAATGGTCCTCTACAACTTTCTAATTGACAACAGCCCTCTATCTTTTACGGTTTTCGATTTAGAATTTAAAAAACCTTGAACGGTTTGCTGGAGGTCAAAGGTCACGTGCCCATTCGATTCGCCCCACCTCATTACTACTATAGACGTCACCACGAGAGTTGAGCCTCGGCGGCCCACGATTGTGACGTATGCTACTCTCTAAACAGGGCGCCACCGGTGCTATTCCTGCACCTGGTCAGGCAGATGATACCCTGTTTGGAGAGTAGCATGCATCACAATCTCGGCCAGCCGAGGGTCAACTCTCGTGGTGACTACTATAGTATAAAGACTTGCAAAAATAATAAATGTAAGCCTCAAAATCCAACCTCATCATTAAATTTTGATGGATTAGTTTGACTTTGAGCTCAAGATTCAAAATCTACACTAAATGATATGTGATAAACTGCCAAATCGAAGTTTTCTTAACAATTTATATGGAAGTAACTATTTTCAGCATTTCGGATAATTGAAGTTCCACTGTATTGTAATTAATAATTAATCTGTGTACCTAGGTATATATTGTACCAGACTTCACCCTTTAGTCTGCAACGTCAGATAAATCTGCAGTTCCTTCTTTTTATCACCTCGTGTACCTTGAACGTCTCACATTAATTGATCCGGATCTTATCTTTTATCATCAGGTGTGTGCAAATAACCGACATCGGCCTCGGCTATCTGTCAACTATGACTTCACTTACATCGTTGTTTCTACGTTGGTGTACCCAGATCAGGGACTTTGGCCTGCAGCACCTTTGCAGCATGCGTAACCTCCAAGTCCTATCCGTTGCTGGTAATCTTCTATATAAAAAAAACACCCAGACACATAGATTAAAATTAGTATAATAACGATAACCTGTTCTTAAACCTTCAGGATGTCCTCTACTTACTTCTGGAGGATTATCTGGCCTTGTCCAACTGAGGCAGCTACAAGAGCTTGAACTGACTAACTGTCCAGGAACTTCGGAAGAACTCTGCGAATACCTGCGGTCCAACATGTCCAAATGTCTTATAATCGACTGATGATGATAGTAATAATAATAATAATAATTTCTAGATGTGTCATTGAAAATGGAGGAAAACAACTTACAACTTGCTTAAATTGATCCATTTATATAGTTGTAAATAATACAGTTAGACGTCAAAAGATTGCGGGAAAGTAGAAATGTACGATACAGTGCATGTACATTTAGAAAATCTTTTAAAAATCCTTTAAAAAATCAGTATAGTATTCTTCTTACCAGTTAAATTTAGCAAACAATATAGTACAATATAGTTTTTCTTGAGAAATTATCTTCACAATAATCCGGCAACATTTTAAATTTAAGCCAAATTAACCTTAGCCAAATATGCAACATTTGACATGGATTAAAATCAAGGTAAATAATTTGATTCATGTAATATGTCCTTCAGAGTCGAAATCTTTTGCCACAAACTATTGAAATATCGATTTATGCAAGTAAATGAAGCCAATTTTAACATATGACATTTTGCACACTTCAATATGTTGCGATGAAGTTACCGCGGTGTTATCGATACATCACGGCAATTCGTTTTATTTGTGACAAACTGCTCCATCGTGTACACTGTGTGGTGATGATGTCAATGTGCAGTTCCGTAACTGAGAGAATAATAAACTTTTCCTTGGAGCGAATGTGCGAATTCAGCTTTTCCACCACGCAAGAGGTCCTAATCCGGATTCACTAATCGAACCCTATAAATAACTCATTACATGTTATTATTTTCCTTTGCAAAAGTTTGTTACAATTTGCAAATATAACCAAGCAACGTACTCTTATAGTATACGGGATTTGCTTGTCTTTTTCCTGACTTTCATCTTTCTTTTCAACACCGGGAGGTGCAGTGTCTACAAATATATCTTCCGTCACGCGGAACCTAATTTTTAAGATATACAATTTAATTCCTGATATATGGCATATATTATACAATTCATTTGTAACATGTACTTGATATCAATTAACAAACCTTATTTCTTCATCTGGATAAATGAACAAGTCACGGTGTCCATCTTCGGTTGAATATTCCCAAGCCCATGCTTGTTTAATATCATCGCTTAAATCAGTTAAATTTACGTATATCAACTTATGTAACATATAGAAACTCTTCAAAAAATTAATTTTAAGGATACAATCGTGATGGATGTGGCATGGCAGTAGCAGGAATAATAATATCGTCAAAAAATCCAAGTGTGACTGAAAAAAAAATGATAATAGAGTGCATTGTTGAAGACACCCACAGGTGTTGATATTAATCCACATTTCAAAATAGCACAATGACATCTTTTCATCGTCATTTCAATTTCAATGACCACAAAACTGGGTTACTAGTATACATATATGTATAAAATTGTAGCATGTAAAATATATAGCAATTAAAAAAAAATTAATATACCATGGATTCCTTCCCGTCCGCAACTTTTCACTTTCCCAATAATGATTTCTTCCAAGAATGGCCTGAACACAACAACTCTGAAGACAGCTGCAAAAAAGAGACACAACATGATAAATTCCAAAATACAATATTAAATTATAATTAATAAATATTAAATTAACCCATTTATAGTCATTAATTAATATCCGCCTTTGGAACAAGAAATCATTTGTGCATAAATATTCCGCAATGTTAATAGAACACAAATAAAATTGAAACAAATGTTTTCCCATGTTATAATATAGGAGTTCCATGTTAAATTTGTGTCCACAAATGTGGACCTATAATGACTGAACAGTAGGAACACTAGGAATAAAAATATATTGCATTAATCCAATTTTAATTATTACTATACTTATATTTCAAACAGTAAAAATAAAATCAAATGAACAGAACTCTTGTTATATATTGTATGCCAAGAGAGATTTTTACTTTCTGTGTGACTAGCGCCATCTCCCGGCAAGATATGAGAATCTCCCAACTTGGAAATATCAAACAGGGCAATGCAAAGCCCTACATTGAGTAGAACCTGAGAAAGAAATAAAAATACATTATAATAAACAGAAACACGTATAATAACAGACAAATACACTGGTACATATGCCTTATTTGCCAATTTAAAGTTGAGTTCATCCGCGATGGCGTCGTTCAAACTGCGTCCAAATTCCGACGGCAAAATACGAACTATTTCTTTCAGTTCAGTCAAAACGAACATGAAAATGATTGGTCAGTCGACTGCAATACAATATTTACTATAATTTCACTCTAAATAAAGATATCCAGCCAACCGTCCTTCAAACTGTTCAAACCGAAGGCCAATATTGTCTATGGAAGCACCCAACTACTTAGTGACGTCACGATGGCGCTTCAACCAACCGCCTACAACTGTTTGTACGCATCCGCCAATCAGGCGCAAGCGTGACGTCACAGCGAATTGTACACAAGCCATGATTCCAGGAAATAAATACACATTTTATCAACGGTAATTTTATACATTGCTACAACCAAAATACTGGGACACAATGCAGATTTCAACAAACAACGTTAGTTTTCAAGTTTATTTGGATCAAAAGTAGCAAATTTTCGAAACAGAATTTCCCGGTATGCATGCATACAATAAAGGTCATAAGTTGGCTTCGATTCGCATAGTACTAACGCCCCTCTTACCTCAAAGAACCCATGCGACTATATCAAAAAATGCACGAAAGCGCAGTTTAAACCAGGTTTAAATCTCACAAAACATGACCACAACTTCTAGGTCAATCGGGGGAAAAAGAAATCAAAATTGTAAGACCTAGATTTCCGAACAGATCGATTGATTTCCAGTTCGTTAAACATTTTACGCCGCAGGCGTGCACATTTTTGCGGAGATGAACTCAAAACAACGTTACGATAGCAGATAATCTCTACAATAAACATGAGAATAATATTCCATCTAATATTTTGTGCGTCCCAAACACGAATTTATAGGCATAGAACCGCTAAGTTTCGCATTTTTGAATTTTTTCGTCAAGTTCAGTTCGGTTCATCGACTACTGCATTCCAACTTGATTCCAAGAACCACAACGAAGCTCGACGTGACGTCACCACCACCACTGCGAGTGACGTCACGTCATGCGCAGTCACGCATTCGGCTGATGCAATCAACTAGACTGTTCGCAACCAATTCCAAATCGTTTCCATCCGCCAGAAACAAGTCCCATCTAAACTTCGCGTATTAATTAAATTAAAAAATTACTAATGAACTTTTTGGGATTTAGATTATCAGATGGATTGTAATGAATGTTAATGAAAACAAACAAGCAGAATTATATTCGGTTGAAAGTTGTGAGAAGGTAATCGGCGGAGTGTTTTGCGTGGTCTACGGGAAATAACCGTGCGGACGGACTTCTTTTCTTCATTCCCGCTTCGACATCCAGCGCATAAACAAGACATTGATTCGCATCGCAATGGCTAGGGTATAAATGACTATGCCGTGCACTTTTTGTGCAAATACAACTTGCACTATGGCGTAAGTACAATAATCCAATTGAATTTTTATTTTATTTCAACAAATATTAATTTAATATTACATTTGAAAAGTTGCTGAGTTGGCCATGTTTGTCTTGTTTTTTTTTTTTATTATTAATAAGTAGATTTTAACCTTTAGAAGCAAATAGGTCTAAAGAATAGATTTTAGCATTCTGTATTTCAATTAATATAGAATTTATATTCAATAACCATGTTATAATTTTGGAATGTGTAGATTTAATTAAAATATGTTTAATATTTTTTGGAATACACGTGCTTACATTTGATCTATAATATTTTCCATTCTCACATATTACAACATTATATAAATTTATGCTGAAATTAATTGTTACAAAACAATTTATTTTGTAATTTAAATGGAAAAAATATTTAACAAATTAAATGAAATTAGGGACAAATGTGTAAATTCCTATGATGTCCTGCTTAAAATTAAAATGATTAATGTGACAAATTATGGATAAGTCATGGAATTAAAATGTGATTTTTTAATGAAAACTATGTATGTTTTTGGCCAGGTCTTCTTTGCTCACCACAACTTCTGGGCCCCAGACGGCACAACAAGAGCAGAATCACAGCTGGAATTATTTTGGATTTGTTGCATTACTCTACTTGATAACATTAATAAGCTATGGAGATGTTCATGATGCAAAATGGCGAGTGGGACCTGGGTGCGGAGGAGTGGAGCTACTCACCCAAGGACCCTCAACTGACACTGCAGGAATTGCTAGGTGAGACGTGCGGGCAACTGGAGCTGAAAACATCCCCCACAGCTGCCAACACAACTGCATATGGAAGCAATGGTAATGAAAAGATCTCCGACATTGTCGACCTCCTCGAATGGGTATCGTCCCCCGAATCCGATTCTCCAACGGCCAAGAGTCCCATCATGGTTCCTGACCAAGATTATCTGATGGCCGATGCCAACTTGAACTGGGACGACATGGGAGGAGGTACAAAGCTGTGACCCAAAAGCCATAAGAAAATTACGCAGAGTTCCCACTGAACCTATAAAAACCTATATTTAAATTTCAGACCTTTATTTTCTGTGAAATAGCCGGCATACCTTTACCTGTCGGAACCAGCAGTTAAAATGCCTGACCAGGCAGCTGCGTGTTGTCAATGATATCGATAGAGCAGTCGAATATTGGAACCCTTTGCTACGATTCTGTTCAACGTGGTACACTTCATGTTAGGTTAGATTACGCTCTGTTTTCATTTCCCGTATCGATATACATGGGTATGCGCCCAGTTGCTCCGACAGGTAAAATTTTGCCAAATAGCCTATAAAACCTATAAAAACCTATTTTTGGTTGCAAACCAAATATTGTTACTGATTTGAATGATGTTGCCTAAAAAAGTTATTGTTAAAAATCAAAATATAAGGTTAACTGAATTTGTGGCAAAAATGATAATTTATATCTTTACAGTTTTCTATTACAAAAAATGCTCCAGTTTGTAAGATAAAATTCCAGTTCTGTGTAAAGGTGGGTTTACAAGGATGCGATCGCTTGTTTACAATCAAGAGACTCGGAGCGCTAAAGTTGAATTCAAGTCAACTTCACGCTTCTGGACGTGATCACGCTGACCAACCTATGAAACTATAATTTTTAGTATGAAACCTCTAAAAACCGATATTTTGAAATTTTAAACCTATAAAAGACTATCTTCATTAGATTTCAGTGGGAACCATGGAAAATCTGAAATTTATGATCAATGAATTTTTAACGATTGTACAGATCTGTTCGAAGATTGGATAAACGACAAGGTGGACAGCGTACCTCTTCTGGATGATGAAGTGATGGAAGACAACCTCCTACTGGAAGACTTTCCAGGCACTCTTGATCCAGCAGAGGTACTCGACGTGATGATCGCAAGCGTGGTCAGCACGGCACCATCGTCTCCAGAATGCGTGGTGCCAGAAGTGCTGACTCCACCGTCGACCGTAGAGTCCGTATGCATCGATATAACCGAAGACTGTTGCACATCCTCAAGTAGCGATGTTGGCAGCTACCTTTCGCAGCCCAGTTCGCCCGAAGACTCGTCCACTGGGGGTGGACCAATGCGCGCAAGAGATTGCAGGAAACGAAAAGTTTGCGTCGATAAACCGTACCTTGTAGAAGATGACGAAGATTGCGATGAACATTTCGATGAAGATAGCAGTCCTTCGCCACCACCCGCGAAGACCAAGAGGAAGGCAGGAGCCAAGTCGGCACGAGGAGATCGCAAGACCCGCAAGAGAGATCAGAACAAGACCGCGGCTAACCGGTACAGGCAAAAGAAGAAGGCCGAGATAGAGGTTCTGTGCCAACAGGAAGACGAGATGATAAAGAAGAACAAAAAACTGCGCGATCGCGTTGCCGAGCTTTCTAAAGAAGCGAAATATCTGAAAAATCTCATGCGTGATGTATTGAAGGCTAAGGGTGTCTTAAAGTGAAGAAGCAAACTGCAATCTGTACTTACTCTATTATGTTCCTTTTTATTGCATATCACATGTGGTGATGGGTAGTCCGTGTGTAATCGTATGTAGTTGGTAAAATCGGTAGCTCATCTACACCGTGTTGGTAATGGTATTTACATATAATAAAATTTGAGTCTCTAAGAATCTCATGATGAAGTAAAAGAATCATTCCAGGTAGGGTGACATCTTCAAGAAGTTGTTGTAAGGGCAACATTGGTAGAAACGCGCTTGAAAACTACTTACACCGTATATTTTCTAATAAAAGCCGGTCTCCAATTTAGGACAATGATTAAAAGCCGGTTCCCAAAACAAGCCTTCTTTCATAGGGTATATATACATGGTATTGCATTGGTATATTTGCATGTAAGTGGCAATAAAAGCCGGTCTCTAATAAAAGCAGAGTTTCTATTAGAAGCACATCTTGAAAATCAAAAATTTGAATAAAAGCCTGGGCTTGAAAAGACAACACGTGGCTGGAATCTCTAACGGCATCCAAAATCTTGTCCCTTATAAGGAAGGGTATGCTCTTAAATGGTGTGCAATTACATGCATGGCAAACATCAATGGATTGGATGATAAAATCTGTATTATAAAGGAATGCCGTTATAGGGAGATTTCACTGTACCTTATAAGCATTTGGAAGTTATACCAGTCTGAGTTATACGTTCACTAATTTATTCACAAATGATGTTTTATTAAAAGGGCAGAATGATGATGATGTTGAAAAGGGATTATATTGTAAAGCATACCCTTCCTTATAAGGGACAAAATATTGGTCAATAAAATACTGCGGCAGTTGTGCATTACCAAATTTTAACAATTTGTAATTACTTATACCTGTGAGAAGTTGTAGGCGAATTTAGTGTTAGTGGGCTTTTGCTTTTGCTTTGCTTTTGCTATTGGTTTTATGGCAATGTAAACTACTCTGAGTGATGCAATTTTCACAAGACATTAATTTTGGTTGCATAAGTTGCATCCCAGTTGTCATAATAGTGTTATTAAATCCAGAATAGTTTAAGAGTCCATGTGTTGCAAGTACGTATGCTGTATCAGTATAGTTTAAAATTACTGAACTTTGACGGAAGACCTTGTGAATCTAACAAAATAATATCAAGATATTAGACCGGAACCACGTTTGTTTAACTTGGCAATATATTTGTTTTATTATTATTATATATAATATATCACTGGGATTATTCGCAATCTGAATATTCATCACGAAGAATGGAGGTAGAAAAATGAATGGCAACGACTACCTACACAAAAGTTGTAAAGTCATCCATTTGCGGCTTACGACGGCCACTGGGAGCTGCCGGTGGAGGACTGTCCTCATCTTGCGGGGTTACTGGCGGGTATTTGGATTTGAGTCTCTTGATGTGGCGCAGCCTTTCCAACCAGTTTGAAGCATATGGGTCTTTAGGTGAGCCTTGATGACGTTGTATGATCATGGAGGCCAACTGCAATAAATAACCACAGTTAATATACCTTTTGAGACACCGCACTCGAGTTCCGCACTTACATTCGAGTGTAGTGCCAACTGACGGACAAGCACGGCAGCATTGGTGTCCATTACTATTTTAGGCTCACTGTGACCAATCAGTTCGTTCAGCTCTGAAAACATCAATTTTGGATTTAAAATTTAAAAATTATAGATCAAAACATATGTCGAACCTCGAAAACAGAATCTTCCATAACTGAAATATTCTATAAAACAATACTGGCCAAAATCCCTATTCTTCCCACGTGAAAATGTTTCTATAGTGTGTCTCAACTCAAGGTTGCAGCGATTCACTATTGATTCCTTGCCTAATTGAGTAAACATTTAAACCAAAAAACTTTTCATGATGCAAAATTGATGTAACTTACATAATAAAGTTAATTGGTGTGTATTTTCCCATATTTTTACTTAGGGATCATGTGATATAATTTTTTAACAATCGTTGAAATGTGTAATCTTGAGTTGAGACTCACTATATAATTGAAATATTCGATATATGAAACGTATTTTTCTGTTCCCTGTTTTTGCAGGAATTAAACTGTAGAAAAAGTTTTCTAAAATCTGAGAAATTTTTAAAGAATATTTTCCACAAATTTTCAATATACATACTGTAATTAAACAAACCCCGTCTAGCAGAGTTTTTGCAAGTTCACATGATATAAATAGAGTTACAAACCATAGGATGGTTTATATTGCAGATATTTAACCAATTTTTAAGTACAACTTCCTGAAATGAAATGACACAGTAATGAAAAATGGATGAAAAAGTATTATAAAAATGGAGAATTTTAACAATTAACCAGACAAATTTTAGTTTTTAGGCCGAAGTTTCAAAAACCAGTCCAGTAACCTTGCTTTGTTTTGACTGTGACCAGACTGCTCTCAAAGTCCAGTGGTTCTATCACAACACACGCGTAGATAAATTGACCCTATACAGATATTAAAAATTAAATTCAATATTCTGTCACAGTAGGAAATTTTAACTGCAAATTATCAATGTCTACTTTTTCTTTATTAGACCTGTACCTTGATTGTGTGAATATCATATTCTTGCCGACTGTCGTTGTACACAATCGTTACAAAATCATTTCCAATGTGTAATTTCTTTTGGATGCAAGATGGGTCATTTTGTTTTGAAGGCATTAAAGTCGCCACATGAAAAATAACTATAAAAGAAAGACAAGGTTATTACCGAGAAATAATATTCTAAGAAAATGCATCACATGCGAGACAACCTTGCATGACGTCATCCTGCCATATGTAAGCAAATTTCCCATCATTGCCAGTTAGCTCTAAACCACCTACGTACGTTTCCTGAGGGTCAACTTCCTCAAGTCGTATCAACCGACCCAAACCGCTTAAGAAGTTCATGTAACGTACGGAACCGTATTCGTTTCCGAGAATTGCGGCTTCATTGTTTGCCTGCGAAGGACAGAATACTAATAAAAAAACACAGTTCAAAACTAAAAAAGTACAGATAAAATATTTTACCTGTTCAGGGCCAACATAAACAACCCCAATCTTATGAGTTTCATATGGAGGAATTCGATCCAGATTCTTGATTCCTCGCTCAACAGCCTTTTATGTATAAAAACAAACATTTTTATCAATATTAGCAAGTATTTTAATTCGTTATCCATTATTTTGAGCACTAAAATAATACAGACTTGCTACCAAACATGTTTTCCCTGTAATTAGTAGCAATCCGGTAATCATACATTACGTACATCCGCGAACACCTCAACTTACATCTGATTTCGGCAGCAAAACTGGTTTTTCAACCTGAACACCAAAGCAATTGTTGTGATAAAGTTGCAGAAATACAAAGCTGGTGAAAAATAAATGGGGCTTAACATTTTTCAAGTACATGGCAAGATTCTAAATACATTTTATATATTTTACCTTGGGTTCACGCCGGTTGGTTGACCGATCTCTCGTACAGCGGAACTCCTTTGCAGTGATCCTGTTGCAGTTTTATCACCCACTGCAGTACTTGTGCTCCATTTTCCAGCCACTGGTGTCATGACGGAGATGGTGTGACCACGGTCTCTGCGTATCGGTGGCAGATCGATAGATTCTGCTGAAAATGTATTGCAATTCGTTACATGTGCAACACTTTTTACATTATAATCCAAGGTGAAAAAATAAACCTTTGCTAGGGCTTAAAGGTGGAGACTTTTTCAGCTCTGGGCAACTTGTTCTAACATCCGAAAAGGCATCATTACCTCCTCTTCGATTGAGTATGCTGGATGCGACAGCCTTCTCAGCAGCCATAGACGCACGCCGATCACTGCTTTGCATCCTTGGAGCGCTAAAATTTGACCACATTCCCCCAACTCCTGGATCATCCTCATCTGCAGCACCACTCCTTGGAAGTGTAACCTCCTCGCTGAGCTTGCGTAACGACAACGATGCCGCGGCTCTTGCAGGACGTGTCATTAAAGGTGACGGCGATTCCTTCTTTGGTGTGTCCATCAAAACAAAAGTATCCTCATCTAAATGGGATACCATTTTACCAATTACCCATTTCTGAAACTATAAAATCTATCCTAGGTGTCCATACCAGACTGTTTTCTAGGGGTTGATGCAGAAATCACCGGTGCAGTTGTCTCAACCCCTGAAATAAAATTTAGAGTTCAGAGTTCATTCTGTCGTTAAGTTTGTGAAAAAAAACAATTAAAATCCACCAGATGGTGAAACTAAAGCTGTTGTCTGTTGAGAAGAAACAATTTCAGACACTCCAGAAACACTCAAAGCATCTTCCAAACTCGGTTCTCCTTTCACAGGTGACTCCGATGGAACCATGGAAATGTCATACTCCACAAGGCTGGCAATCTCCGCCAATGGCATGTCCGCGTTCTGGACAAGCTGCAATTGGTTCTCGATCCTCATCACCCAAGAGATGTTGCCGGACGGCCTGCGGACAAGGATTTCCGCCCAGCCGTGGTACCAACAACTGCAAAGCCGTGTTTCCGAGGCGGCCATCGCGCTAGGTGAAGTAGTAGTCTTCGACTTGTACATAGTTCCAGAAGACATCTTTCCTAATGTTCCCAACATGTCATCTTGAGATCTCCTGACAGAATCCTGCTGATCTGCACTCAGACTCCCCATAACGGCCGAATGGTGTCTCCGTCTTCCGGAGAGGTCAGGCTCTACGGTATCCATCGGAGCTACAATTACATTTAAATGTTTAAATGCAATCTAAATCATTTCACTTGGTACACAAAACCACACCTTCCATGCTGCTAGATGGACTCTTGAAAACACTCGCGCACTTCTCGCACACGCCGTACCGCGATGACCGAGAAGCGCAACCGCTTGTGGTGACCGTCACAAGGGTGTTGCCCATCAGCCACGTGCTCTTCTGGCCTTGGGACAGAAGGAATTCTGTAAGTGGGGTCCTTTTCGGCAACACGGAGCACGAGGCAAATGTGTATCTCGCCAAAAGGTCCACGCAGGTCTCTGTGAGTTCAACGTGGAACGCGTTCACTTCCTCGTTGGATGGTGAGGTGCATCCACGTGACCTACCACCAAGTAAACCCAACTTTCACAAATTGGCGATTACGTTTATTACCATACTTTCATTATATTACAGTAAAACCTGTGTAAAAAGACCACCTCGGTTCCAGCAAAAATTGGTCTTAATGCAGAGGTGGCCTTACTAGAGAGAACCTCTGCATTAAGACCAAAATACCACAATGGTCTTAATAGCAACAGACTATACAGGGTACAGCGTATGTACTATAAATAATAAACTTCACAAAGCAAACATTGATTTTTAAGCACACAAATTGAAGATACATTACATTGCAAGGATTACAAATAAGTTGCATAGTTTTGTCAAACGTTTTGTATATAAAAAAATCAAATACATCTGATCGTTCAATTCCAGGTCTAGTCTTGAGGGTTTTTTTCTGAATGATTTGTACATTTTAATTTAATGAACATATAAATAAATAATTTTGAGGAAAGTACAATGTAAAATGCTTACCTGAGGCTGCACCAGATTCTACAGACATGATAGTTGTCAAAAAATTCAAAATTATTTCACAAATTTGTCAAACTGGCAGAGTTTGGCTTCGAATGTTAAAATTGAATGGGGCCTGAAATGCACTGACCAAGGTCCATTAGGGTGTGAAACTAGAATAGTCCAAAATAAAGGGGTGGTCGAGTTTATAGTTGCACAAGTTGAGGGTGTTGGAAAGCTATACTCCAGAGAGTGATGTCAAAACAGATGCAGGCTATAAATTTAACCAAAGATGGTCTTAATCATAGGTCAAAAACCTTGTTTGGAGCGAGAAATAGTTGGTCTTTGTGTTGAGGTGGTCTTAATGCACAGTGGTCTTATTAGCAGGGATCTGTTAATTAACACAGGGTCCTCACTGACAAAAATTTGGGAAGTCAACATGTGGTCTTACGGATCAGGTGGTCTTACTACACAGTGGTCTTATTGCAAGGTTTTACTGTATTAGCAAAAGCTTTACTTTAATGTTTCCACCACTCACAGCCTTTAACAGCCTGGCACATGCACGTGTTGTTACGTGTATGAAATTCTCACAATATATTAGTGGCATGAGGGTATGCCAAGCCATGGTGATGTACATTTCTGGCAGATGCTGCTGACTGCATATAGAATATACTGTCAATGTATGCGTTACATATACACTATAGAATAGGTTATATTTCAAGTAACACAGAATCATGTGAAATCGTTCCCATGCAAAAGTTTTTTTATTATTAATGGGACGTTTATGCATTTTGCTCAGAGCTGTGATTTTTAACTACAGTTGAATCTTTTTCGAGGTTGGGCTTCACTAAGTACCAGGAATTTGATGTTATACACACGTGCAATAAACATTTCACATTCTCATGATTTACAACAATCTAATGGATTGTCCATATTTCTAAATCGTATAGCTATACTGAAAAATATTTGTCATTAAAACCAATTGAAGGGTTTCTGTAGTCACATACTCACTCGAGCGTGTACACAGTACTTCGTATAATTTAAGTATAGTTGTTTTTGCTGCACGGGGTGGTCCTCTTAACCCTTTGTGTGTGACAGTGCAAAGAAGAAAAAGAGGAAGAAAAAAGTTTGTTGAAACATAAATTAGAAGAAGCACAAGGTCGTTTCGCTTCTCACCGGATACGTGCAATTGTTATACCAAGTTTTTTCTCATTCTTTACACCCTCAGCTTGATTATGAGGTAGGTATCTCCTGGATGCAATCTTTTTTATGCCATTAAGTATTACGCTCGTTTTTTAAGACATACACAAGCCGACCGAAACGCCAGAAATTTTACTCATTCAGAAATTCCTTTCAGCATTTCCGCATTCGCAAATTTCAAACAATCGTCTCCACCACCAACTATTATTGGACATTCTGTCATATTACAATTGCAAAACATGTTTGTGCAAATGGTAGGTAACATGGGTATCGAAACGAAACCCTGAACCACCAACCCTGACCCTAACAATCAAATCGTCTAATTTAAAAATACATATGTGGTTTTTGTTTGTATAATCACTTGCAATTTCCAAGAATGCGCTCCAAAATATTTGTTTGACATTATAAAAAGTATGACCTTGTCAGAATCTATAATTACTGCAAAATTTAAGTAAAATAATATATACAGTGTAATATAAAACAAACATTTGATGGAAGATGCTGTCTGATTTTATCAAATAGCGCAATAACATTTCAAAAACTTTTATTTGCTAACTATATGGTCATTCTTAAAAATAATACAATATATTAGTATCCAATTTAATAACCTGTCAATGGTGAATATATTTTCCAGTCTTTTTCTATTCCACCATAGATAGGTTTATCTCATCCTTAAAGGTGAACAGAACAAGTTTTGTAAGGTACCCTGAAACTTAAACTACCTGAAGAAAAGTCATGAAGAAA
>JAQIWR010000961.1:0-15962 GCA_034695945.1 Glomeris hexasticha
AGCAATTTCCTGCATGACGTGCTTGTATTCCTGCAAAAAACTTTCTGCAAACTTTGCAAGATCCTGCATGAATTTTTGTACTGGGGTGTGTTTGGAAGCCCCGCTCCCTATGAATGCGGTGGGCTGGTGAACAGCCTGGTCCGGGTGTTGAAACGAGAATGTTCACGGCCCTGTAATCGGTGCTGCCACCTACATCAAGTTTGTTGTGTTAATTCTACTCCAGTTATAATGTTATACCGTTGAGGGGTTTATTTCATGAAAAAAACTTTATTGAACTGACATTTTTATTTATTTTGCTTGTCGTGAGAACAAAGAACATGATGCAAAATCAACAAAAAAGCGTTGCACCGGTTGCACCCGCGGTTGCACCTGCAATTTAATTTTCGTTGACAAGTGGCGCCATCAACGGATTACTTCAGAACGCAAGCGAAAGCCTTGACAAAAGCGTGAAAAAAACTGTCTGCAAGTGTTGCAGCTCGTTTTAGGAAGAAAAGAAGATTGGGAATACGTGCCATATGTCAAGGAATATTTTTTCTTTCTTAATTGTCAGGTGATAACGTTCGTTTTCGGTCATGTGATGAGCGAGAGTGGAGCAGTGGCGCCATCTGACGGCAGTGTCGCAAAATTAACGGAATGCGTCATGGCGTCTCACGTTCGTCAACGATGAGTTTCAGTCGATTCGTTTCTCGTTGAGAAATTGAGTATGACATCGGCACCCGATTTAAAGCATCAGGTAGCACGCCTTATTTTACTTATTCTTTCGTTTACGGTTGACAATTTATTGAAGGTAAGATATTTTTTTCGAAAATTAAACCTCATTTCTGTTATATAGCACTGCGAGCAACAATGAAAACCTGTCTGGTGTCATTAATTGCCAATTTCGAACTTTCAATTATTTACCCATCCAGAATATCGAAGTTTTCGGTTTAAATAACTGCCAATTTGGACGGTTTATTGTGTAATTTATTCGTGGATGAGTAGATTTTGGTGCGGATTTTTGAGAATTTCTGGAAAAATAAGCTGAATTTAATTATAATTTAGGGGTCCAATTTTTCGGATGTTGCTTCAATCTGATAAATTGTGTGTGTGTGTGGTTTAAGTGATAAGTATATTCACTGTACCAGTTTCCGGTGTGTTATCTAGAACAAGTTTCCACGAAAGTCTCGCTCAAATAAAGAATCAATAAGACACGTGACCAAAATGAATGAATTTCATCTGGATTTCATGAATATTCCGTAATTGATTAGAAATATTTAATTACCTATTTATATCTTTACATACTTTTATAATTATTTATTAGGTAAGTGCACGTTTTATTACTGGAATTAATCAATGTTATTGTGCGTTAATTACTAAGTAAATATTTGATGTCAATTAGTATAATGAAAATTACAAAGGGCAATTTTAATTTTGTAAATGTACAAATGCGTGAAAAAAAATTGTATATAATGAAAAATTATTTTTTTGAACAATGAATTAACAATAGGGAAACACAAAAATGGCAGAAAATTAATTGCAAGGTACTAGAAATAATAATACAATTTAAATAATAATAATAAAGTAATAAAAGTTGCACAATTATGAGTAATATAATATGAAGACAAATGCAATTTCATCTGGAATCAAGGTTACAAATGAAGATGTACAACATAAATACAAATGCATTTTGGATTAATTGTAATTAATTATTTACTATATTTCATCTTCCTGTTTTCATTTTTCATTTGTTTGCATTTTTCTTAAAACTTCCTTCCACGTGTCTTATAAATTTCTTTTGAATGAATTTTTTGTCCTGGATTTTATTTATGTGCAATGCAAATGCTCCCAATTAAATTTATTTTTGGAAATTTTATATTGTTACAAAATATCATTAGTGCATATACAAAAAATGAACATTGTTTTTACTTAACAATGCTGCCTTTGACAAACTTTTTTGTCATGTGTAATATATTTTTAGCAGGAGTATTTCAATGCTTTGCAGAATGGTTCCAGCTTAACCTATGGGTTTGAACTTTTTTGTATGGATGGATGGCAGGCACTACACCCTGTTTTTGACCAATTTTTGACAGAGATGTTTTGTACTTGTGGCTATGACTCACCCAGGTGCTGCTCAGCATTGTGAATGAAAAGTTTTAATTTTGCCATGTGCATTTTGCAGACAAACTTCACTGAGTTGAATTACAGGCTTTGGCTTTGAACAACCAGACACACTCTTGAATCTTTACCGGAACCAAATTCCCATTTTAGATGTCAATGCCACATTTTTAGACTTGTCTGTTGTCTGTAAAAAATATAATACAATAAAACACACAATTATAAAATCGCTAAATGCAGAAATTATTTAATATTTCGCTAAATTGTATTAAAAATAATTAAATAACACATAAATACAGTTAAACCTGTATATGGTGGAAACTGAAGTGACTGAAATTTTTCCATCATAGACAGGTTTAATTGTATATAATTATTAATATCATGTATGTTATGCAATTAAATCTGTCTGCACACATGGTGGAATTTCAAGGGATTGGAAAAATTCTCCACTATATACAGGTTTTCCAGCATTCAGAGGTTTATAATGTAGTCTGTGGTCCCAAATATAAAATCAAAGTTCCCACCATAGACAGGTTTTTTATTATAAAAAGTATTCTGTAAAATAAATATCAGACAGTTTATAGTCCCAAATAAAAGTCACATTTTCCACCATACAAAAAACAGGTTTCACTGTGCCATACATACTTGTAATACGGTTTTCATTATTTTAACTGTTAATTTAGTTTTATTTAAAATTAGAAAAGGCTACAATTAATTGTAACCATGTTAAAAATCGTTTTGAGTACGGTAATTATAACTAATTAAGCCTATTTTTGAAAAATATTGAATATTGAAAATGGTACGAAATTACTACTATTGTTTCTTGTTAGTTACATTGAAAAATAATTCCAATTAAGTTTAAATTGTTGCGTTTTCCAATTTTTTCTCTCAAAAGTAACCATATTAAATTATATTTTACATTACATATTGTACCAAAATACCAAAATGGATGAATGCATTATGAATATGCAATTTTATTTATATGGTGTTGTTATAGTTATGTGTATGATAATGCTATCTTATTTATTATATTGTATGCAAGTCATGTGAAAGTGGACGATGACAGTATACATTTGCATTGCAATCACATAACAATTAAAACGAAGACCTGTGAAATTTGAAATTTGTGGAATTTTCTTTTGTTGCAGATATGATGGATGCTGAACGGCGTGTGGCCGATTATTTTGTCATTGCTGGACTACCAGAAAATCGAGTACCTCTGGATGATTTTTCCAGCGAAGGAACATCTTTGAAACCAACCCATAACCAGGCACCCATAACGGAAGTTGAGGTTATTTTCCCATCACTTGGTGAACAAACTCCACCAGGCTTCACTCGTATTGAAACAACCACAAGTGGTCTTTACCCAGCTGATCTGAATCATGGTTCACTACGTAGTCCTAGTGTGTACCTGTGTTATAAACGTGGTCACGATATGGAACCACTTACAGACATTGGGCAAGTATTTATATTGGAACTATCCAATTTTTAATGAAGTGATTTCTAATTTTGGTATTGTTATATATAGGGTTTTATATGAAGGCAAAGAGGTGATAAAATCAGATTGCAATATAGTGCAAGTAACCCGGTGCGGCAGACCGGCCAATGTTAATAACAGCACGTCCAGGACATTCATCACGTATCGTAGAGCACCTGAAACAGCTCCTTGCAATGAGTTATTTGTTACAGATATTTGTGTGATATTGACCAATAAGGTATGAATTGACATTTGCAATTAATGATTTAATTTTATTTCACTGAATCACTCAAAATGAATATGTATCTCTATAATTAAAATTACACTTACATACATATGTACAATATATACATGTTTTCTGTTTGCTAATTTGTCTCCAGTAACGTACATTCTTATACAGTAAAACCTGTCTATGGTGGAATCTCAAGGGACAGGAAAACTTTCTACCATAGACAAAGTTTTCCAGCATAAAGAGGTTTTTAAAAATATTTATCGTGCAGTTTATGGTCTGAAAAATAGGACACTTTTTCCACCATATACAGTGATACCTGTCTATGGTGGTAACCTGTCTATAGTGGAAAATATTTTATTTTTTGGAACCATAAACTGTATGATACAATTTGTAAAAAAATTCTGTCTATGCTTGATAGCCTGTCGATGATTGAAAGTTTTTCCAGTCCCTTGAGGCTGTAAATATACTAAGTTGGTGTGTGAAGCTTTTTAAAACAAACTTAGCATTAAAGATTAATTTAATTTAGTTTAACGTAATGTATTTAATGAATTCACTGCATTTAATAGCTTTAAAAAGTTATCCGGCATGTACGTAAATCCCCTATACAATGGAAATAAAAATTTAAATCACAGTTCGTAATACAATTGTAAAAACATTTACACGAATTTTATTTTGCAAACAAAGCAATTAATTATAAGGACCAATATTGTTAATGAATTGTATTGTTTGGACGGCAAAATAATTAATTGGTCTGTTTATTTCAACGCAGGGTGAAACAGCACCGCATGCTTATTGTGTAATACCTCAAAATCTCAACAAAGGAATGGTAATTAATGACAACTGCCCAATGAATACTAGTGAAATGTCAATAACTGTTTGAATATTAGCGCAGCTTAAACTCTTGGAAAATCAATGTGTATAGGTACCCGTTAGACGTGTATTGTACATTATTTACGCTGCGCGTGACTACAATTGACATTGATTCGGTTTGTTCACCGGATGTGGCAAATTATTGATGTTTCACAAATTATTTGGGTCGTATTGGCAACATGAGTTGAATATGATTTAATTTTGTGTTTTTAATTGTTTACAGGTTGGCTCAGATGTCTATTTGTGTTATAAGAAGTCCATGAACCGAGCCAATTCTATTGCTTATAAGCCAGGCAAATGAGTAGTGATTATAATACATATGTGTGTGAAAATTACAGTAATTAGTTAACATTGTTAATTTGTTATTACACGCAGCTATTTTGGGTCGTTTCCCATTTTCGAACCGCGCCAGCTTCCCGTTGCCAGAATCGGTACCGTTGTTTTGTTTACCTATGGGTGCAACGATTGAAAGATGGGCACCAAAAGCTCACACCCCTAAACCTGTTTCATCAACGTTTGTTCTCACAGTTTCTGATGCAGTAGAGAAGGTGTGATTGAAAAATAACCTGAATTGCAATGATAAATTTAAGCATAATTTTATGTTTTATTCTATTTTAAATGAATTATTTTTAAATGTAGGTGTATGGTGCAGCTGTAATGTTCTATGAACATTACCCTGTAGATAAACTAACCGGTGAAGAAAAGCATCGGTTGGGACTGAACAAGCTGTCCGAGAAGAACTCGAACTCGAACCTGAACCCGCACAACGTACACGCTAACAAATGTATATGCATCTTATCTCATTGGCCTTTCTTCGACACATTTGATCAGTTTTTGCAATTCGTGCTCAACATGTCGCTAGCAAGTTGCCACAAAGTTCCTATCGAGAAGTGCGTAATATTAATACGGTGATGCATCTGATTATATTTTGGGTGATTTTTGCAAGCCAACTTTCTTTCAATTAAGATATGTGGCCCACTTCATGCATGAAATTCCATTTCCATCACCAGAAAGATCGCGAATTCTTATTCAAGTACAGTGTGACTTTTATTAAATGCAATGTTAGAGTTGATAGTAAAGTTATCTTTTGTATTTTCAGCTGGATAGCAGCAATAGAATCGCGCTCGCTCAACCTGAATATTCTCCGTTACCACTGAGGTTATAATCAATTAATATGAACTGAATTAATATTGATACAAGATGTGTGTGTATATATTTTAAATTAAGTTTACTTTATAGTGGGGCATCTTTTCGAGAACTTTTGGTGAATTTGGGACCGGATGGCTGCATGATGGTGTTGTTATTTGCTCTGACGGAGCAGAAAATTCTCATTCACTCCCTCAGACCAAGTGTTCTAACAAGTGTTGCCGAAGCAGTGTCAATGGTATAATTGTATTTTCAATGTGTTTGTATATTTGGGAAAGTTAATATAACGAATATTTTTCAATTTTCCAGCTTATATTCCCATTTCACTGGCAGTGCCCTTATATCCCGCTGTGCCCATTGGGTTTATCAGATGTCTTATGTGCTCCAATGCCATTTATTGTTGGTAAGAATTGTAATGGGGTGTATAGTGATTCATTATGTCATCTACAGTTGGGATTTCTTTTATTTAAGGTGTGGATTCGAGGTATTTTGACATGTACGACCCTCCTGGTGACGTGAACTGCGTAGATTTAGATGCAAGGACTGTAACATCGTAAGATAATTAATAATATTTGTCAAAACACAAACAGCATTGTTGACGAATTGCCCTGTAAATCATATCACTTATCCTACTAATATTGAAATTTCAGCAACTAAACATTGAAAATATACTTAAAGGTGATGACTTTTAGTTGTAAATGCGAAAAACCTTATTGATTCTATATTGAGTCATCAGTAATATTTGTTGTCAGTGACAGTTTTGTAGATTTCCAGTAGTTTGATTGGAAATCGATTTATTGACATACACAGTATTGATTAATTACACCTGAGTACACTTAATTTTGGAGGCAATATTACAAGTAAATTTGCAAATAAAATTCCCGGCTTCTATTTAAATTTTGGATTTTCTAACCAGGCTTCTAGTAGAAACCCAGCTTCTATTAGAGACAGGCTTTTATTCGCTTGTACTGAAGACCAGTGACCAAATTTTGCAGCAATTGAAGACGGGGTTCTATTTGGAAATTTACAGTATTGTCTTCATTTGTGTTTTAATTAATTCTTTTACTAAATAATTTATGTTTGTTTGTTTTCTTACAACAGTTTTTTGAATAGCATTTCATATTTTCCATTGTAATAAATACTTTACTTAATTAATGTCTTTTAGTTGTGAAGAAAGGAAATCATTCAGTACAAAGTTGCTTCCTAAGGTAAACTTAATATTTTGCATTTCTCATCAATATAAATCAATATTTATTTTGTATAATTATGTATATCGATCTCTAATGACTGACAATTTGGTTTATAGAAACCAGCACGAGTTCTTCGCTCAACATTACAGCATTTAATCGAAAAAATTCAACAACAGAAACTTGTCGCCCGCTCAAACCAGACCAACGTGAGCGCAATCACCGAGGATGCGCCAATTGACCAGGAATTTAAATTGAAGAAAGATGATGTAAACACAGTGTTACAATATGATTTATTTCATGTAATTTTACAAAAATGTTAACATCTATTTACGTTTTAACTAGAATATGTTGGAAATGGAAATACAGGATGCGTTCCTTCGCTTTATGGCAACTATTTTGAAGGGGTTTCACACGTACCTACTTCCGATAACAAGGGCACCGACAATCAGTGCTACCGATCCAAATTCACTGTTTGATTTGCATGGTATGTGGTAATTTTCCAGATTAAATATATACATCATTTTACGTTCTCGGTTGTGGTTTTTAATACGTAGATTGTTTGATAAACAGGTTTTTTGAAAAGCCGTGACAAATCTCACCACAGGTTTTTCACAATGCTGATGAAAACTCAAATGTTCACGAGGTTTATTGAAGAGAGGTCATTTGTATCCGATAAAGATGCGAGTCTTGCTTTCTTCGATGAATGTACGGAGAAAGTTGATTGCAGTGAAGGAGCGGATGTGCGACTTCTAGAACTTGACGATTCTCTTCAAAGGTAATCAGGTTTTGATGTGTATTTAAAGATTTTGGAATGTTTGCTGCTACTGATTTAATTACCTTGATTGCTTTCAGTGAGCGCACCGTTGTCGTGCCACCTCCTGACGCAACTGGACTGGTTCCTGGAGCGGTTTACTCGTACACTAGTTTTGAGTTGAATCCTAAACTGCTGGTGCAGAAGGAAATCACTAATCCACTGTCTATGATAAGTCGATCATCTCCGGCACCAAACAGTCCTCTATCACGGCGTACAAAACAAGAAATTAGATCTGCGCAAAAAGTGAGCACGTGGAGATTTTTATATGGTATTCAGGGTTCACACAGGTCTTTGAAATTCGTTGTTGTCCTCACTTTTTAATACACCAAATGCGCTGCCTTTAACCAAATATTGGATTGTTCCTTGCAAAGTCCACAAATTAAACCTTTATCTCGTGTATTTCTTCTATGAGGATTGCGATTAATGTTTTTAGACAATATTTATGCTGTGGGAAAAGCACATCCCTTGTGCAATCCCTGAATATTGTCAGCTCCTTTAATCAATATTTGGATACAATACCATTTGTTACAACCTTTTTATCTGTTTCTTTTGAAAATTTCAGTTGGCTAAAAAGAACTCTGATCATCCGCTTCTTTGGACACGGTATATCGCAATTTATTTTACTGGTAATTGTTTTCCTTGTCTGGGTTTTAGGTTTTAATTTTTGTTTTTTTATGTATGTATCCCAGGTGTTTATTAAGCTACTGTTACAGCTTGTGGTTTATTCACTTACCATCATACGTGAAGGCTTCGCGGTCGAAAGCCAAAGCCGTGCGCATCGCACACGATGTTGTGAACAAAATGCAGAGCATGAAAATTCAGCCATTCGACGAAGTTCGTAATATTATTGTAGTTAGTAATAGTTATAGTTGGTGAGTTGGTTTTAATATGAAGCTGACGTGTGTATTTTTTACCGGTAGGTTTGCTACCGTGTCCTCATGCAGCTCTGCGGTCAATACAACCAGCCAATCATTGCCATAAAAGTTTATTTTGCCATGAGGCGATGTGGGATTCAATTCAACGCTATTACATATGGCTACTATAATAAGGCATAACTTTAATTAATCAGTACATCCATCATCTCGGCCAACAATGAAACTTTTGGATATGTTTTTGTGTGACATTTATTAGGCAGTCTTTGAGAGTAAATGGTCTACATCAACTTCAAGCAGCTTTATGCTATGGACAAAATTGCGCAATGTGTTGTTGGGCGTGGCGCAGTTTAAACGAGTACTGCGTAAACGTCCCACATCACTGCTGCCGGAAAGCGATGCTGATGGTGTGAGCAGATGCAGCACTGATGGTACCGATGGCAGCAGTGCTGCACTTTTTGAAGATGGCAGTAACAATATGATTGGCGAAACCGCAGCGGTTCATGCGAGAGCACCGACTGTGTCGGCTGGCAGCGATGCAGGTATAATGCAATATGGTGCTGTTATAGTGAACGCTTGCTGAAAGTAATGCTTGCTTGGGCACTCATGAATAATGCTAACACTAAATATAAATATTAGGCAGTCTTATAGATGCATTAATTGGATTGAAGCCTTTGCGTCCGTTAGACACAAACTCAATTTGGCTTCTGGGTGCTTCTAAATAGTAGTTGCAGTTGTTATCCCATTAGGGGAAATTGTTTCTTCAGGTGGACAATCAGATGTGGGCTACTTCTCTATGAACGCAGATGAGACGTGTACGGTATCTCGCTCGGAGGCAGCCGCGGAGCAAACAGAAGCCGGTGAAATACCATTAGACAGAAAGGCAATACTGGCATCAAGAGTAGTACAGCAGCCTTTTACTAGCTCAGGTTAATTAATATATAATTCGTATATTATTATTTTCTACATAGAAATGACGTTTGTTTGGTTTTGTTACAGTTTCGGGACGCGGTGGTCTTCCGAGTCTCGATTTTGGAAGCGTTGAACTAACTGATGAGTCCAGGTCTAGACTAGGAAGTATAGTTCGCAGTTCAGTTGGAAGTTACACTGCAAGCCCGGATGTTTTGGAAAACTTGGCGGGTAAAGTTTGATCCAAGTTTGTTTGTTTCTTTAAATTGAAACTACTGTTGAGCAGTAAAATGTATTTTGGTTTTCTTGCATGCAGGGGAAAATCAAAATGGAACTGGTGTTTACCCAGACCGTTCTTCGGTTGACGATGTCTTTCTGGATGATGCCGTACCTTCAGTGAATGCCAAGTTACCTGACGGTTATCAGAAACTACTATCGCGTGAAACAGATGATAAGATTGGTACAGAAAGTGTTGGAAGCATAAAAGATGCTTTTAGAAGACCAGCAATACCAGTTAGGAGGAAAAACGTGCAAAAAACCTTGTTAACATCGCCGCCTCTTACGCCCGTCACTCGCGATGACCCATTAGGAGTCTTCACTAATGATGATAACCATAATGCAACTGCATCTTCTTCGTCATCAGAAGACAAGGACCTTGCATCAATTGAAAAGTAAAGAATATATTGTAATGTCTCTATTGAAATGGTAATTCGTATTAATGTTTCAGATTGCGAGCTAGAGGAAGTCCTGCGCGGGATCTGTCTTCGTTCGACAGGGAGTTGTTTCGCGATTCGTCAACTCGCCGCTCCCTCCATTTTGGATCTGAGAGGAATCTTAGTTTGAGAGGCCATATGGGGAGAAGTTCATCTTTTTGCGATGGACCCAAATTAGGAGGTGTAGATTTACGGGCAAGGGTTAGCGATGGAGAAATTCACGCCAATCAAACGCACGGAAGCATGCATAGGTCTCCGACGCTGCCTTCGGCAGCCGTGTTGGCTGAAAAAGCAAGAACTCTGCCTTCATCTCTCGCTGGCCTTCGCAGCTCACTAAGACTTTCAACATGGCGGCCGACTGAATCATTTTGGACAGGTGGTGTGACCGGTCTTCGTACAGTAACAAATTCCATAGCTAGCAAATTGACTGAAATCAAGGAAGCAATGTCAACATCCAGCTTCCCTTTGTCAACGCCGAATACTCCCAGTAAGGGTTCACTGTATCCGAAGCCGTGCGACATGGAAAATATGCTCTTGTACGAAGATGAAGTGGTGCCAGGTGTAAATAGTAGTATTGGAAATGGAAGTGATGATGTGGGATTGGGTGGTGTTCAGCAAAAAGGCAGCACGACTGATCTGTCAAGCAGAGGGTCTTGTAAAGATGAGGTGGATTCCGAAGAGGGTAACAATGGCAGTGGTTCGAATTCGGAAGCGAAGAGGACCCGCAAGTTAGCAGGTGGATTAAGATTTGATTTCAGTGTGCTTATTATAACCGCTATGTATTTATTTTGTTTGTTGCTTTTTCAGGAAGTGAGCCAACATTATTAAATGTTCTTTTTGATTTACCGGATATGCGACGACCATCTCGCGCGCTAACTAACGTTGCTCTTGAAGTCATAATGAGCACGTGTACGCGTTGCTATAATTGTACTTCGGTGCTTTACGATGAAGAAGTGATGGCAGGTTGGAGTGCTGAGGACTCAAACCTTAACTCAAGGTTGAACATACAACACAAAAAACTATTTTGGTCTGGTTTATCTAACATAATGTTTCTTCGTATAAGGTGCCAGTTTTGCGAGAATAAGGTGGTGCCCATGCTTGAGGTTATTGTTCGTGATTGCTGCCCAAGTGGTGGTGCTGGTGCGCATGGTACACTTTCATCTGCAATGTCCACTGAAAGCATGTTGTCCGCGACGGTGTCGCGCAAGTCGTCGATTGACCCGTGCGGTAAAACACGCGACGCAAGTCCAGATACAAACAGTTTGGATAATGGTGGATGTGAGGGTTTTACGAGTGCAACTGGAAGTCCTCAGAAGAACAGTGCTTTATTGCCGCCATTATTATCTGATGAGGTAATAAGTGCATCGTATTTTGAAACGTGCGGGGAATTTTTTTTACGGATGAATTGGGATTTTTGTAATGTAGCAACCTACTGTTGCATCTGGTAACGTAAATGACTCGGGACTACAGATGAACAGTCTTCCTGCAAGTGCTGTTTCAAGTACGTCAGATGTTCGCGATTTTGCGGCATCTTCTTCGGACATAGTCGGTGTTCGAGAGCCGATCACGGTGCCGTACCTGAGCCCGATTGTTTTACGCAAGGAGTTGGAAAGTGTGTTAGACAATGAAGGAGATGTTTGCATGACCAACTCGGACTTTGTTGATCAACATCCAATCGTTTATTGGAACTTGGTAATTTGTAGTTTGCGTCTGAAAGAGTTGTGCACAATACATATAACGGTTAAGTTTCGTTTCCGTGTTAGATGTGGTTTTTCAAGAGGAGTGATCTGCCCAGTCACCTGCCTAACCTTTGCCTAAATGCACGCAGTATTGTTGGAGACAGACAGGTTAGTGACATTATTGATGATTACCGGGTGGTGCAATTTAGAAATTATATTGGAAAAATTAAGGTTATATAACTGTATTTGTTTTTCACAGGGACCCACTGTTGACACTCGGAATGTTTTGGTCCGTTGCATGTGGGATAACCCAAAGATTCACGAAGATTTGGGACCGCCAATGTACAGTTTGTGGACGCAAAAAGGTTAACATTTAAAATGGTTCCACTCATTTTGCTTGATTGGTATACAATATTATGTGTAGTATAAATATAAACTGTAAATTGTACTATAGATGGCCCAATGTCTTCAGCGTTGGATACCGGATCAACTCGCAACGCCATTTCAAAAGAGTAAAAATATTGGAACAATTTCAGAGTATGCGATGAATGAATGAATATGTTAATTTTAATGTTTCTAGGACAATGGATCACATAATTAACCGGGTGCAGAGTAATGACTTACTTGGTCCTATAACATTACTATTGAAGGAACAACGCACGTCTGATGATGGCGCGCGCCACAGACGCAGCCTCTATCGTGACCTATTGTTTTTGACAATTGTTGCTTTAGGCCAGGAAAACATAGATCTTAGTGAGTAAAAATGTTGTTATAATTTACAGTGAAATTCTGTATATAATATTGAATTAATTGGTTGCAGTTGCTTTCGATCGTGAGTACCAAAAGGCTTACGACCAACTGTCCGCAAGCGATACACTGTTATTACAAGAGTGTGACAAGCCACCATCTTACCGCACCATGTTCTGTAGAAAGACTTTCCAAGAACTTGAACTCTGAATAGATTCTGGATCGACTCCAGTTTGAAAAAGTGGTAACTCTTGTTAACATCATCTCGGACAAAATCTAATTTGCTTTTTTGATAAGGCAAAGTAAGTTATTGTTATAAAGAAATTTTTTCCGCATTGACCCCCCACCCACCCGCACTGCAGTGGAAATATTTTTCATTGCTCAAATAATAATACTGTTACTTATTACAGAGTTTTGCAGTAAGCATCGATAATCATGTTTTAAAATAATTTACTCACTTTATGAGGTTTTAACTTGTGTAAAAAAAGAAAAAAATTAACACGCGTCGCAATTTGATCCTACGCTGTACAAATTTATTTTAGGAAAACTCTGCTATTTAACTTCATCTTCGTTTTATATATTATACTTTGTATTAACGGAGTGAAATAATTGCATTAACTAGTTTGAACTCATTGAATTGTGGAAGATATTTTGTCCATATGTTCCCGGATTGTGCAGACACGTGAACTGTGTGCCTAGTTTTCATGCGTTTAATTATTTCGAAACCAAAACATTGGGCCATTATTAAATCATGTGTCACTTAGAAATTATCATGTATAATGCAAATTTGTTCATCACCTTTTCACTACATGAAGATGTTATTTTTCTTTAAATAAACAAATCATGTTGCAACATTCGAGACTGTTCTTCTCACTGCAGCTGTTCCTTTAAAATAAATCCCATGACTGGTGTTTTGTACTACATTACAGTTGTGTGCTGTAATAGATAATAATAATACAAGGTGAGCATAAAGCCTTTGTTCTAGATGTTATCCGCGTATCTAGCGGAGCACACGGTGAAGCGTACCAAACATCTGTGAACATCAGATCCTTTGTGGGAGGAGCATAATTACATCTTTAAAAGCATTGTTATGCACTGCAGAACATAGATCCTTTTGAAGGTATAAAGCATAAAGGTCTTTATAGACCTCTTGGTATTATGCAGAGGGAAAAGTTTTACGTCTTTGCATCAACAAATTTTCTTGGGAACATGTCGAAAGTTATAATTTCCAGTGTTCTGTGCTTACAAAGTCTAACACAAAGACAATCTTCGGAGGAATTCACATAAAAACATATTTGTCGTTCATTGAGTGTTTACGGCTTGGTGTTGCATGTTTTCGTGTATAGTAGTGTATGGTAATTTAAATACACAAATTGCAGTCTAGCTTTTCCGTTGCTTTTATGAAATCTAAAAAAGTTCGTTCCTATAAACAGTAGCTTTCCAAACTATAATATATAGACTATAATATAACATGATCTGCAGAAATATGCCCGTATTCACAATTTATAAGCGTTGCAATATAACAATAACTCATGTTAAATTGGCATCCTATACCAATGCATTTCCACTAAAAGTAATTACAGAATATGTGAAGATTTCCAAGTGATTATCATGCCACTTAAAAAGAAGACGTACAAGTAGAAAAAGCGATTGTTTTGCTTGTACGCTTGCAAACAAGGAAACCATTCACTTGTACATTCAAAGGAAGTGCACCTTATTACCTGAATTTTCAGGTAAATTTGTGTTTACATTTTCATAACTGATTTTGTATTCTTTTTATCATGGACACATCTAATTTCATACACTTTTTCCTTTGTATAGGAGGAGCATTGAGAAGATATTTGTACAAAAGATTCAAACCTGGAAACCATTGCGGAAAATGGCGGGACAAAACTTGAAAGGACCCTGTGAACAATACAATCTTTTGGTAATTCATTCAACAAGCGAACAAACAACATGTGCAACTTTCGTTAAATCTTATTTTTCTTATCGTTTACAACTTTGACAAACCAACACCGTGATCACAACTTTGTTGAAATGGGACTTCGGTGGTTATGCGCGTAACTCTACGAAGGCTCACTTAATCTACACGGTACGTAACTACATTTTTTACACTGTGGCTTGCCCCACTTATACTTTATAAGTTGCTAAGCCATATTTTATCACTTTAATGTGATTTTTTCCTGATTTTTAACAGCTGCAGCACACTGAGTTTAAATTCCTGACATATACCTATACTGTACATTGGGGATATGATGTGGTAAGTACGTACTCACGCTGTTGTTGTTACATCTACATGTATATACTGTGTATGTACACGACTAATGTTATTGTCATTATTACCATCATTATTGCATATTGTTTGGCAAGTTTGTTCAAGATGCAAATGTGCAGAGCTGTTATTTTTTTATTAGGTATCCGGAGTTCTCGCATTTTTATTATACACATATAGTTATTGATTGCGCACGTGCTGTCACCGGTCTTGCGAATGTCCTCTGGGTACATAATGTACTTTGATAGATAGTACTATTATCATTATTGTGGCATTATTTATTATTACTAATCGTACACTACATTTACATGTATTTAGCAGAGACATAAGCAAAGCCGCTGCATATTACATCTTCGTCGGCTTGCCACACGCGAGATAACACCTTTTATTTTAAAATCAGTATTCCCTTCGGTAACATTTCTTCTCCATGTTCTTCTAAGCGTATAAATTCATATTTACATTGTAACTTAAAAAGAGTTTTCAACATAGTTTAATTCCATGAGGAAAGACTCAAATTGTTGCGTGAAAATATGTGCTGACGTTTGATTCCAATAGAATATATGTGATGAGAATTATATACAAAGTGGTATATGGGGAAATAAAACTGTATATTCAAACCTTCATATAAGTAAATAATAACTAATAATAGTTACCATATAGTCTTTTATAATATTTGCAAAGTTTCGTTAATTTCAGATACGTACGCGTGTATATCTACAATATTAATTAATGCTTTATTGGTTTGATTGCAACTATACTTGTGAGCTTGTTATATAGTAGATATAGTCGCACCGGTGAGACTGTTCCACGCTCATGCAAATAATTTTGTGTAATTACCAAAGCGTTCTTTTGTACGTTTAATTGACAGGAGGGGGAGGTAATTAGTTGTCCGGTTGAGTGCACAAAACCAGAAAGGACAAGTCTATTTGCTATTTCGTAGGGAGGGC
>JAQIWR010000962.1:0-15962 GCA_034695945.1 Glomeris hexasticha
TCAAAGTTTGACCGTAGGTTTATCGAGACTCTTATAATTGATGCTCCCCTGGCTTTCTGGATAGGGGGTCATCAATTATAAGGGTCTCGATAAAAATACGGTCAAACTTTGACATCTAATAACTATTGTTTACTAATTTTCACAGACATTTGTTGCACCACTTGCTTTTTCGTGGCTTTTCATCAGGTAGTTAAAGTTTCAGGGTACCTTACAAAACCGTGTCAGTTAACCTTTAAATAATACTTGAGTTGTTCTATTAAATACCATAATCATAATTCATTTTAATACCTTATCCTGGAAAAACCTGACATATATTCAAAAAGTCTCCAGAAAACTCAAAGCTTCAGTAGCTCTTTATTGATTCCAGTTTTTCCCTTTCAGCATAAATATCATAATGTAAAGTTTTTCGTTTTTTCTTCTCCAAATTAATTTACTTACATTTAAATGTTATGATTAAATAAAAAGAAACTTACCATCGGCATATTTGTAAGCAAGTAGTCGTTGGAAAGGGTGAAATGACTTCCCCCAAAGTCCATGTTCCAGATTGTTGCAACTGCCATCAAATGAACGATACTTTTGTGCTGAACATACTGGCTCAACAGTACTGAAATCAATCTTATCAACTTCTTCTTTTGTCAGGGAACGTGCTCGTGCTCTTCCTGAATTTGCGGACCTATACAGTTCAAGCAAATTAACATACATATTTCACCTGTCATTCACTTTGCAGTTGTTTTTTGCTGCTGTTCATGATGACTTACCTTGAGATGAAGCGTTTTGCCACACGTGCTATTAAAAAACGAACAATTAACAACTTCTGTTTTATATATAAATTTCGATTGAATAGTATACTATTATACGTTTAGCTGCTATTTCCACTCGTTGAGGACAACATGAATAAGTTTCATTGTTAGTAGGGTTGCATGCAGGAGTGGTTAATGTTGTAGTCGTATTGCTAGGCTGTTGGCACAATGCCTGTGGTATGCATTTTCCATCTCCATCTGATACAGTAGTGCAAGATATGTTGGCAAAACACATATCTTGGCAATACACCACTGTCCATGTTAGACATGTCTGCAGGATTATTATTATACAACCTGGACGCATTCCTAAACTATAAAAGCAGTTTAAGGAAAAAATAGTATTCAAAACCCATGAATGTAAGCAAAATGTATTATTGCAGGTAGTGAAACGAAGGAAGTTCGTAGGCTGAATCAATGGCTGAATATTGCAATAAGTCATGTAATATGCAGAATCATTAGTAGCTAGGCTAAAACTATGAAATCTTAACATTGAACTACTACTGGATACAGAAAACACTACCTTACATCAATGGAAATGTAGGATGTTGACTGTTTTTCATGCAGAGATGTTTGACCAAATCTCATCAAGATCCTGGTTGATCCTATTTGTTTGAACATTGTGCAAAAGCTGAGGAAATACGACAGCAACTTTCAATTTGTGAGCTTAACTGGAATACAGTATTCAAAGCAAACAGAAATTGCTTCTCTGCATGATTTGCTATGTTTGCAGTCAAACTATACTAAAAGAGCAGCAGATTTAAGTTGAAAACACTTAGGCATTCATAAACTTTCCATTGATGTGACTTAATTTTACTGTCTGGCTAAAATAGTTTATCTGCAAATTTCTTGCCAAAGAAAACTTCTCATTATTCATCAGCGAACTACTTTCATTTTGTAATTGCAGTAGTGCATTTCAAAATATTAATGTGTAAAATAAGCTATATACTAGTACATTTGTTAGTTTGTCAGTAGGGAAATTGTGAATTCTCCTCAGTCTGATGAGATAGATGTTCAGATGTCTTCAGTTTACTCTTTTGAAAGGCTTTGGCGATTGTAACATACAGTGGTTGGTTGACATATATATATATATAGTAATATAATGTCAGGGTGGTGTCATCATGAAGCATTTGTAAATATTTTCGATTCGGATCACTTTATTCTGTTGGTACAGGTGTTGCTTTTAAGGGAGTACCTAATCCGCCTGGTGTCAAAAATATAAAGTGACGTACATTTGAGTTGTATTGGGGAAAGCCCAAGGATGACAATGGTATTCCCACATATATACGTTGTACCTATATGACAGAAAGTTCACATTTTAAGAAAACAATCATGTAAATTGTAGTATATTTGATACAGGTGTTAATTTGATGAGAAAACAGAAATTTAAATTTACATGCAGGGTTCTGAAAGAGAATGCACGGATATACACATGAAATTACGTATATTTTACTGCATAATAAGCATGAAAATTATTATCTTCAAACACAATGGCATGATTCTGCCATTTACATTTTATACATAGTGCTTGAAGGCTATTGTTTTATATTAACAGTTTATATTTCAAAACTATATAGCAGTATACATGAATACATTTGTCATATCATACATCATAATAGTCTAGTTAGTCGTCTGTACATATATGGTGTGATAAAAGTTTTATGAGTGAATGTTATATGGACAAGTGTGTGCATCTACTTACTTAGCATTAAATTGTAATATGTCGACGTACTTCCACATTAAATGTATTGCAGTATTACAAAACTTAAAATTACTTTAAGCTCTAAATTGGTTGCTGGATCAAAATTGCTGCAATATGTGATAATTCGGTTTTTTGACAATAAATTAGGCTACTCGCATTATTTGATACGTTCAGAACGATATGTTTACATATACAAAGCAACTTTTGAAACTTTGGACATTTCAGTTTACAAGTAATATTTCTCTGTTCTCAGGGCATAATTGCAGGAAATGCTTAATGTGTGACAGTTTCCTTTCATACTTTGAACATTTCTCTCACATGACACCTTCATATCAGTAAAATGTCACTTTCGATCTGTAACAAAAATATTATTTATATATAACATGCAGTGTGGGAAAACACTTTCTCCGCTTCGCATTTATAATTTTATTTGTTTTAAAAGTAATACAAGGGATTTTTCCCACCTTGCATGACATATGTCATCATCCACGCTTGATAATAGTGTGATATTTTCCATCGCATGCATGTATATATCATATGTAGTGATGAATTAGATGGCATGTTATACAAATGTATGATTGACCTAATTTAATTTCCAGGAACTAATGTCATGAGGGGAACATACAGCATAATAATTAACCACAACTGCAAGTTTAGTAATTATGCTTCCTGTGAAATTTTGAAGAAACAATAACTCAACTTACTCCTTTATACAATCAGGATTAATGAATAGCTTTAATTGTTTACTGTGTATACAATATTCAAGTAGGTACCGTATCTTGTTTTATTGGTTATTTCAGATATGTTGGTCATCACTTTCAAATGCTACTTTATTTCTCCATTGTATATTACATACAAACATTTAGACATTAATCCAAGGGTCTAATGACATAACTGGGAGAGTTTGGCAACCTCGTTCAGCATTTCTAGAAGAAAAAATGAAATACATATATAAATAGCTCAAAATCGCAAATTGTGATTTCAAGCTTATTATTAATAATATTTCAAATATCATTCAATAGTATTTGGCATCATGCAGAGACAGAAACATCTGGATTTGGAATAATATTTCAATGTCAGATGCGAGTGAACTTCATATTCAAGCTCAATGCCAATATGCCAATATGTATATAGGTTTATGTTACTTTTTTTTAAAATTGATGCTGATGTTGTACACAGCTCATACTGTTGTAAATATTTTTGATGTGCAATATTTACAGACCAATGCACTAGTAAAAGTAAATTGCAGCTGAAAATTACAACACTGCAGTTAAATACATACAGGTAATATTTTAAAGGGTCGACGATTTTGAAGTAAATTGAAACAAATATGTTGCATGAAATTGTTAATAAATCCACTACTCAAAAATGGAATATTTCCACATATGTGCGCAATGTTGGATATGAAATAAACAACGAGGATTTTGCACTAGCTGTTTGACAAAGAATTGCACATCATTTTTATGTGATATTCTGGTTGTCAATATGTGCCAGTAGATGACTCGATCTGCAGGTCGTTTTTTAATATATGTCGTTCACTACAAAATGATTGAATACTTCATGTACATAATTTTACTGTGATCTCAGCAGAATGCCAATTTTCAGATTTGTTTAAAACTTACCTACAAATTATTTCACCGTTTTTACAACTTGTTCAATTGTTAAATTAATTGTTTAATTTAATTGCACACACGTCCTTAAATAACTACCTGACATTAAATAACAATAAGTCAAAGTTCTTACCCTAAGTTTGTGCCACGTAAAAATGCCCATGGTTGTATGGATCGAAGAGCAGTATTATCACAGATGATCCTTGCCATTGTCACTTTTCTTATTTCTTGAAGTTGATCTGGATTAAAAATTTCATATATGTAGTACTATAGCTTGTATTTCATAGTTATATTTAACAATTTTAAAATGATATACCTTTTCGGAAGGGATAAATTTGATCCCCATTCTCAAAAAAGAACCTGTCACCTACTTTTAATCGAAAAAATTGCTCGGCTATTACACAGCCAAAAGTAGGACCAACTACAGCATCATTTAAAGGTCTTTCTGATACTCCTGCTGGGAAGAGCTCAATATCATCTACAGACCTATATATTTCAAATGCAGTGCTTTAGTAGGTAAAAGTGGGATAAAATTAGAATAAACTTTATAGTGTTTTCCAGCACAGCAAGTGACCTTCAAATTAGACATATCTAGATGAGATTTTTTAATTTGGAAAGGGTTAAAAGTTTACATTGGCAGCCATTTTGGGCCATGATCATGTTGTTTCTGACCAGGATTTTAAAATGGGAGTGTTTTAAAAGAAATTGAAAGTCAACTTGTCACACAGTAAAACAATGTTGCTACAATTGTGCATACTTGTAAAGATGTTTAAAAGCGCAGATTTGGTCCTCAGAAATCAGATCTGCAAGATCTTCAAATGTCTTTGCTCTTCCTAGGCCACAATATTCCCTCACATCATTATACGTTGGAATACCATGGTCCCTCCCTCTTTGAATATTTAACGCCACAAGGTCCATTCCATATTTCAACGGCTGAGTTTGAAACAGATGCCTTGTTACCTAAAAGTAAATACCAACAGGAAATGCGCAATCAATAATGCATGGGTCAAGTAACTTGGATGTAGCTGTTTTAGAATAGTTACATGCATATTCATATTTATTTATTTACCTCTCTTGTGACGCATTTGTCAAACTTTTGGATCCCATTTTTATGTAGTGCTTTAAAGAATCCCTCCAAATATTTGGGCTGTGGCACGAATCGTGGATTAAAGAAGTGATCTCTGAGATGGTGGTCCTCAATGTAGGTCTGCCTCATTCCTCCCGATTGATAGTCGAATTGAACTTTGTAAAAAGCCTATTGAAGTGATCACATATCAGTATTGCAGTAGTAGAAAACAACTTGAATTCATTATGTAGTTTTTGAACAGGCTATATTGCAGGGTGATTCGTAAAAGGGATTGTTAAAGGTGACAGTCAGTGGCAGATCTGAATTATATTGGTGACCATGTATTCAAATTAATTTGGACTATATTCATTTAATTTGAACAATAGTAGGTTCACCGAGAGAAGAAACTTGTAGCTCCACCCTCATTAAAGTGGAAGAAAGGGCTAGACCCAAATAAGGGGGTGGCAGGGTTTATAGCCAACAGATGTTTGCACGTGCTATAAATTCTGTCACCCCTTTGTTTGTACCTAGTCCACTTCTATCCCTTAATGAGGGCGGAGCTACGAGTTTCTTCTCTCGTTGAACCTACTATACTATATCTAAATTGGGGGAAAACATTTAATTGTTCAAAAGCTATATATTATGACAGATATCATTGACCGAGCAACTCTGTATTTGTCATATTATTATTGAATAAACATGACGTTATACTGCTCTGTATGTTACCTGAAGCAAAGTGTGACCAACTCTGTAAGCTGCTGCTGCAAACTCCTGTAATATACTAGCATCAACGCTGTCATCGTAACTTGTACTGTAGCCACTTTCTTGGAGGGCCAAGTCGTACTTTTTCACCAGGTTTCGACCTTTAGAATTGAGCAAAAATGCATGTGAACTTGCAGCATCTTTGTCAAGATACAGTACATTATCCCTGAAATTATACGATTGCAATCGCATAATTTTGGATGAAGCAATTTTACCTAATAATGCTGGCAGAAATTCATTGTAAGCGATTTGTTGAAGCTCTGCGATCACAATTCTTCTTCCCTCTTGAAACAACTTTTCATCAGACCAAAATGGATTTTTGTTTTTCAGACTTTTCACTACTCGATTGTGCTCCCTCATCCATAAAGTATGCATCACAGTAAGTGAAGGTTGCTCATTAACACGTTCATCGCCTAATTAGTGAAAACGTCATTAATGGAGGGTCATAATACAAAATATTACTTTAGTACTTTGAACTGCTGTTTGCTTAAATTACCTGCTTCGAAGCAAATGTCTCCCTGGATTGGCTGTTCCCTACAAAATTCATGAGATCCCTTCGGTAAATAATCCCCTGGTCCGAACGTTATATTCAGTGGTGTTGGATTTGCCACCCCACTGCGAGGATTTTTCCATGTGGCCAACAGTCCTAAATATCTTGTTTTGTAAATCGCAAAAATATACGAGTACATACATACGAGTAAATGCAATTTAAATTACCATTTTTATATGCCCTCAAGTTATCTGCTCCTTTCTTAGTTGATCCGTATATATTAGATCCATCAATATATGCAGTAAGTGCACTAAATTGTTCCCGAGGTTCTAAGTTGAAAAATAAGAACATATATTTTTATGTATTGTGAGAATTTTGGAAGTAGGCCTACATTCAGTGCTCGTTAATTTGATAAGTTTCAAAGAATACTGTATAGAACAACAACTTACTGAACTCTGATGGGTTATTGGGGTATGCCCGGGATCTGACGAATTCTAAGCATGTTTGGTTGTGTTCATTATAAAATGGGTCATCTGGATCAACCATTATTGGAAAGCATTCTGGATGGGAGGCAGTGGGGCCACTGCAGCAGGTTATTGGATTTGTACTGTCTGGAAATATTAATAAGATATTACAGTATGCAATATATGTGTGTGACTATAACCTATAGATAGATACTTGCAGTAACTTACTTGCATATATTGGAGCTAATGCAAATTCGTGGTCCATGAATTGCCCGAATTGCATAGTTAATAATGATATCCTTTCATGGGTCTTGTTCACATCTGGAATAGTCTTTTCGCTTACTAAACGAGCACTTGGCAAAGGTGACCCATCAACTGCAACACGTGGTGCAGAATAGCCTACAATGAACAGTTATATTATACATTATCCTGTAGACTAACCTTCACGATTGCTGAAATTCCTTTATGCTATTTTGTAAAAATGCACAAATAGTAATACTATACTAGTGCAAAGGCTTAGCTTTGTAATATGTTCCTAAGTGTTACAATATTTTATGCATAAAAATAATATTAACAATGAAAATACATATGCACACCTCTCTTCATTGGTCTTCGATAAATACTACTTCTAATTTCCTATTGTCTCTCTTATAAAATAAAACCAACTAAGATTTTTTCACAAAACTATGATTTTTGTGTTTCTTAATAAGTTGTTATATGTGGTTGCTACGAGATTTTCTTAAAAAGTTTATGCCACATTCAAAGAAAATTCTTACACTATGTAATATACTTAGTATAGTGAAATTTTACCATCAGCGTATTTTGATGGAAGTAGTCTTCTCATGGGTTCAAAAGATTTGCCCCATAATGGGTTGATCAAGTTATTGCAGTTGCCTTCAATTGTTCTGTAAATGTAATCAGCCTGACAGTTTTGAGGTGAGTTGAAATTTGCAACTTGAATCTCTTCATCAGTCATTGAACGAACGTTGTATGCCATGTTGGAATAGTAAGGTGAGGAGGACCTTTAAAAAAAATTAATCTCAAATTAACCCATTACATTACAATATAATAAATAATATGTACATAGGATATAATGGTAATTTACTTACAGTGGTGTACTAATTGCTGCAAAAATAAAAAACCTTTGTTAGACACTTTCTGCGACTTAAAATGCTTTGATTTCAAGCTATTTGAAACGTACGAAATTTCTTTGGAAGTGCATTAACTACTTTAGGGCAACAAACGTAGGTGGAGCCATCAACACTTGGACATTCGTTTGGATTAGCTGTTGTCTGTGATTCTTTAGGTTGCAAACACAAGTCTTGTCTGATGCATCTTCCATCTCCATCGGATAAACTGACGCATCTTGGTAAGAATATTTCACTATCTTGTGGTATGTTGTTGTCCAATTCAGCAGAACATGAGCAGAGCAGTATTGTTATCAGACCAAGTATAATCGAACATGATCTCAAAACTTTTCCCATGTTAAATAACCTGTAATTTTAAATAAATTGCTGAGGAATATTTCTGGTATATTTGAATTTTGCACAGTATAAAGATACAGGAAGTAGTCCCATATAAGTTATGCATTGGAAATAGAAAGAGAAATTGTTAAAAATGTGTATGTCTCACCTTCAGCATAGCGCAGTAGTTAGGAACAGAGGAGCAATTACTATTTGGAGTTGGCCAGGAAGAGGAAGCCTTTTATATTAAAAATATTAATCACTGTTGATATGTTCAGCATTTATTTCTAATCCTTTAATATCAGAAGCTTTGGTTGTTGTTAATATAAATTTGCTGAATTGCATACAGGTTCAAACAATGGGAGCTATCTATAAGTTAGTTCCGAGTGAATAAATATTTTTTCGGACGTTGATCTAAATGTAGAATGAATTTTAATGTGTGTTAATACGAAAATAAAGTCCATGTTTTGGACTATATAAATAGCATTTGACAAAATAATATGCTGATATGGAAAGGAACGGCTATAAAAGATCAAGAACAAGCATTAAAACTTTGAAACCATTCTTCTTGTTTTTGCGTGTAGTGCAAATATTTCACAAACAAGACAACACATTTATCTTCCTTATTTACGTAGTTGCCAATAATTACACAGATCATTGAGTGATTGATACAAAATATAATCTACATTCAAATTGTAGCGAATGCATTCCAAAACTTTAAATGGCAGATAATAGAAAGACCTGATGATGTAATATTTTGTAGTATAGTGCACACTTTTATTTCTGTATTTTGGTTCTGAAATAAATATACTCAACATTTCCTGGTTTTTGTTGGTAAAAGGTGTTGCATATAAACTTGCCTTTGTTGCTTCCTCACGAAAAATATTTTGATGACCCACCTGCCCTGTAAATAACTTTCCAACTAACAACACTACATTTCATTGTAATTACATTGATAATATTTCACAGCATTACAAACATATTTTATAGTATTTTGTTTACTTCGCACTATTCTATAAAGCTAACCCGTCAAAATTGCTTGTGTTACTTTCATTACAAATGCTTTAATGCCACTTCTGCAACAACATCTTCATTATATATGCAATGACGAATGTCAATGATGAATACCTTGATATTTATGCTGCTTTCAATGTCAGGGATAACAACCTTGGCATGTAAGGATAATCGTCAAATCTTGTTTGTACCTTGTTTGTACCTTGTTTATATCTTTATGAATGCAACCTTGACTGGATTTCAGGATCGTTGTTATGTATAGATGTAATGTGTTCATTTTAAACTGCCTAATATTTCTACGAACTTTATCCAACATATATTATATCAGTATATTTGTTGGTAAAAATTAAAATTGAAGCCGGAAGTGTAACACAATAAAACAATATGTGGTGTCCATTATATTGTATGCATGTAATTCTATCACTGAAATCAGTACTTGCGACTGTCGTTGAAACTTTCGAGGTAATTTAACAGATTGATAGTACAAGTAAACAGTAGAGCAGCAACATTACTTCTCTGCACATCTGTACCGTGAGTTTATTGAATAATGCATTTGATTACGCATATAATCACTGCCTGCATTTTGCTATCTGCAAACGGGTGTTTTGCATTTTGGCCATTTTTTGGTGACATTATGGATAATTTCTCCTGCTTTCAATATCGCTGTTTACCCTGGCCATGTTGTCCAGTTGAATGGTGTGACACTGTGGACTGTTTGGATACAAATGGTATGTACAGTATCATAAATTAGTATATTCTAATAGTACTTCTCCTAATCCCTCCTATATAATATTTCCTGCTATGGCAGGATTTGAAGTGCCGTGCTCTATGGATTATGCAGAGTAAGCATTTTCAAATAAAAGCGCAATGAACGTTTAATTCTATTGCTGTACATGCATTGATTGTTTTCGCAGTGAAGGGTGTACAGAACAGGAAAACCATCATGCAAATGTTCCCAGTGAGACAACATCTTCTGAGAAACGTATAGCTTTCAAGATAGCTTTTGAAGACGTTTCTAAATTAGGGAATTCGTTGGATACTTCAATTTCAGCAGATTCCATATCACCAGTATTAAATGAAGAGGATTTTGATTATCCTAGTGCTGGAGAATCCAGAATAGAATATTTTGAACCGGAAATTGAAGTTTTGGAAGAGAATTTTGAGTATCCTAGTGCGGGAGAATCGAGGATAGAAGATTTTCAACCGGAAATTGGTGAAACTTATGAAGAAATTTCGAACATCACTATTCAAAATGAAACAGCAACTTTAGAAATAGAAACTGCAACAGCTCGGAATGCAGCAGATATGGTGGAAGAAATTTCGAACACAACAGTTCAAAATGAAGCAGCAACATTTGAAATAGAAACTACAGTAGCTCCAAATGTAGCACATATGGTGGAAGAAATTTTGAACATCACATTTCAAAATGAAATAGCAGCTCCAAATACAACTCCTTGTTCGAAAGCAGCAAATATGCTGGAAGAAATTTCGAACATCACAACTCAAAATGAAGTGTCAACAGGTGAACAAGAACGTGCAACATTTGCATATGCTGCAGATAACATGGAAGAAATTTCGAACACCACAATTCAAAATGAAGCAGTAACTTTTGAAACTATAGCAGCTCCTAATGCAGCAGGCATGATGGAAGAAATTTCGAACATCACAATTCAAAATGAAGCAGTAACTTTTGAAACTACAGCACCTCCTAATGCAGCAGGCATGATGGAAGAAATTTCGAACACAACAATTGAAAATGAAATGTCAACAGGTGATCAACAAGCAAGTGCAACATTTGCACATGCAGCGGATAACGTGGAAGTTTCGACATCACCAATATTAGATGAAGAGTATTTTGACCATCCTAGTGCTGGAGAATCAAGGATAGAAGATTTTGAACCGGAAATTGAATATTATGAAGAACACACTCAAACTTCAGGAAATGAAAACGAAATTATTACTGCAATTCCAAATGCGACAGAAACAGCTGGAACTTTGAGCACTAAGCCCTTTGAAAAGGAAACAACAACTTTTGAAATAGAAAATACAGCAGCTCCGAATGCTGCAGACATGTTTGAAGAAATTTCGAACACACCAGTTCAAAATGAAGCAGCAACTCCGGATGCAGCAGGTATGATGGAAGAAATTTGGAACACAACAGTTCAAAATGAAGCAGACACTCCGGATGCAGCAGATATGATGGAAGAAATTTGGAACACAACCGTTCAAAATGAAGCAGGAACTCCAGATGCAGTAGAAATGATTGAAGAAATTTCGAACACCACAATTAAAAATAAACCAGCAACTTTTGGATTAGAAAATACAGCAGCTCCAAATGCTGCAGACATGATGGAAGACATTTCGAACACCACATTTCAAAATGAAACAGCAGCTCCTAATGCAGCAGACATAATGGAAGAAATTTCGAACACTACAATTCAAGATGAAATAATGTCTACAGGTGGTCAACATGAAAGTGCAACATTTGCATCTGCAGCAGATAACATGGAAAATTCGTTCAACGCTGTTCCAAGTGAGAATGCAGCAGGTGAACTAGATAATGCAACAGTTCAAGACACAACAGAAGGGAGTTCAGATGAGCCAGTGATAAATGAGATGCGATACTGGAATCCGGATTATCCCCAGCATAAGCAAATTAAAGTTGATTTAGAAAATAAAATTATGCCCGAAAATGAAAGAGTTGCAGCTCGCAGTGAAGAAATTGAAATGGGGAACACAGAAGTTCCAGATAATGCAACACTTGAATCAAGAAGCCATGATGAAGTCAGTGTTGAATTAACGGAGTCAGCAAACAAAACTAACAACAACTTTACAAATTCGACACCAGAAGTTGCTGATTTTATTTCAATTGAACCTTCAACGAGTTCACCCAATGTAAGTGATGAAAATGCCACTTCTGGGGAAATGTGTCATCATTTCACTCTAGCTCCTTCACTAATTCCCTGCACTGAAAATAAGTACAGAACTATTGATGGCACTTGTAACAACCCTGACAAACCTGCATTAGGATCTAGTGGAACTCGTTTCAAAAGAATTGCTCCACAGTATTACGATGATGGTAACAAATTAATTAAATATTATATTTTCTCATGAAAAATTACAAACTTGGATATTTAATTTTTAATAAATAGGATTGCATGCTCCACGTAACAAATCCAAAGATGGCAATGTACTGCCAAACGTAAGAGCAGTAGTAGAGCTGGTGAATAAAGAAGATCAAAATCGAGTGAACAATACAGTGAATCTGATGTTTGTAGTCTGGGGACAATACATTGCTTATGATATGATAAAAGCACATCCTGTTCCAGGTTTGTGAAAAGTCTGTTAATTCAAATAAGATTTTTATATTTGCAAAACCGTTTATATTGATTGTGTTGTTCATTCACTGTAGATTCGGAGACCATACAATGTTGTTCTAAAATCAAACCTAAAGATCCCAAAGATTTTGAGGATTGTTTACCAATCGTTGTGAGCAATGATGACAGATTTTATTCGAAACATAATATCACATGTTTGAATTTTGTTCGATCTTATGCAGAACCGGTTGGGGAAAACGGTATAATTTGTATTTTATAACTTCATAAATAATTGTAATTCGTGTTTCTCATTTCCTTAATTTTTGATTTGTCAGGTTATTACGAGCAGGTGAATGCAGTAACAACATTCTTAGATGGATCTGCTGTTTATGGATCTCGACAGAGTGAAAATGATATGTTGAAAACATCTCCATCTTCAAATGGTATTGAAACTTCAAGTTTTACAAATTTATTGAGTATATTTAACATTAGTATTATCTGTTACTAATATCGCTTCATAATTCTTTACAAACTATTAAAATTGTACTGTATACATGGATATGCTGTTCAATCAAAAAATGTCTTGCATGCAGGTACACTTAATTATAGCACAGATCGACATAACGAACAGACACCTGTAATAATGCATAATGAAAATTGTCAAGGAATTTCATCATTTCCTTTTTGCTTCGTGTCAGGTTCGTCGACCTCTACACTTTATTTCGCACACATGTATTTATGCATTATGATTTATCGTTACTTGCACGTTACTTGCAGGTGATAATCGTGTGAATCAGCATGGTGCACTTTCAATGGTGCATGTCATCTTTAACCGTGAACATAATCGAATTGCTAAAAAATTGCACGAACTTAATCCTCATTGGGATAGTGTGGATATTTTCCAAGAAACCAGAAAAATAATCGGTGCAATAATTCAACATATCACTTACAATGAATACCTTCCTATACTTTTAGGTATGATCATTTGTGCCTAAATAGCCTGGTTACTCTATCTATTCCCCAACTGCCTGAACCACCCATAATTTACTTGATACCATAGTCTTCCAAATCTTTTGTGTTGCCATTACTCTATTTTAGGGAGTTGAGTAAACACTCTCTCCTGTCACTCCCCATCTATTCATTCATTGGCTGATATGTGGAAGAAGGATATGCCCTTCAGTAGAATTTCTGTAGTTTATGTTTATGTTAAGGGTGCTTAGAGGCTATTCCCAGTGTAATTAGTACCATGTTCCATTTGTTTATTCTGTAGATAAACAGACTAGAAAAGATTTCAAACTGAAACTAAACAAAGCTGGAACGTTTTCTTACGACTATGATTGCAATATCGATCCAACAATCGCAAATGAATTTTCAACAGCTGCTTTTCGATTTGGTCAAACACAAGTAACGGTGAGAAAGTTCTTCAAAACATTTGTGATGTATGTACTCATATTCGTTATAAGGAGGTTTGACTGTAGTTGATTTTATTTTCATAGAAAAATTGGATTTATCCCGATTCTAAGTTGAATGGATTTCGTGACACATATAACCCTGCTCATTCTTTTGAACAAGGAAAGAGCTTCTTCAATAATTTAAGATATCAACTTGTAATGCAACCGAATTGCAAGATACCGAATTTCATGACCCACGAGGTAATTTCTTTGTTGCTCAGCTTAGACACACTTTAGTATAATGTTGTATTTCTGGGATTATGGTTGAAATAGTTGACAGATCATCTTTTTGAGTATTACCCACGAAAATATGGACAAGACCTGGCATCTTTAAACATTCAACGTGGACGAGATCATGGAATTGCTCCGTATTCAATAGTTAGAAAACATTACAACTTGACTGAGCTCACATCTTTTGATGACCTCACTGATCTGATGGATGAGAAAATTATAAATCGTCTGAAGAGGAGTTATTCGTAAAATTAAAATTAAAATGACAATTTGTTTATTGAAGACCTTAAAACGTTTGTATTATTTCTTTAACCAAAAGTAACGTTGAAGACATTGATCTGTTTGTTGGAGGATATTTGGAGAAACCACTTACTGATGGACATCTTGGACAAACGTTCACAGCTATAATTGCAGATCAGTTTAGAAGATTGCGTCAAGGTGATCATTTTTGGTACGAACTTGGAAATCGCACATCATCCTTTACAATAGGTAAGTTTATTTAAAGATGAACTGGCACCGTTTTGTAAAGCACCCTGCAACTTAACCAACATGAAGAAAAACCAATAAGAAAGCAAGTGTTGCAACAAAAATTGGTGAAAATTAGTAACAAAAAAGTTATTAGCACTTAAAGGTTGTAAAGTTTGCCAGATAGGAGGTCGGCAGACATAGAGAAACCTTCTAACTTAATTACCCCCAGTGCTAATAAAAAAATTACTATAACTTTAGGGTAACTTATAAACCATATGTGATATAGAAATTAATTAATACATATGTCCAAACTAATTTCAGAACAATTGGACTCAATTCGGAAAGTGACATTAACCAGTCTTCTGTGTGCTCCAGGTGAAAGAACTGCGAAATTAGCCATGAGGGTACCGTGTCCAAAGTAAGTTGAAATCATTACTTGATTAATGCACTTAGTGTTATACTAACACGCTCATTAATATTTATCAGAAACCCAACCGTTTCATGCGATAAAGTGGACGTTTTGGATGTGAGTCCATGGCTTGAAATTGTCAATAAGTCAGCAAATTGACAAGTTATAACAGTTAGTATAACTAAAATGAATTAATTTTTAATTCCTCCGCAATAAATGCATATCACCTAACTCGATGAAATTCAAGTGTAATTAAAACAACCGGAATTAATAACAATGTAATCCTGCATGGCACCACATGAGTATCAAGTCTCATGACAGGGTAGAAGGCAACAGTGTGCAATGACATTCCATGTCATGGCATTAATTGCAAGGCCATCACATATTACAGACATGTTATTTCAAAGCGACTTTAATGAACAATGAAAGCTGGTTGAAACAATGACCTGCTGTTGCAATAGTGCTAACAAATAATATGAACCGCATTTCATCTCTCTTTACTCTTGATGCCATAAACAAGATTTTATTTAGCTGATTCTTGAAATAGATTGTTCCTACTCAGCACGTGTAAAATACTAAATTCTTTATAGGAAGTGAATTAGTACAAACATTTACATATCTTGCATTATTCGCTATCGCATTCGAAGTGTGCGACACCTGGCGAGAACGGTGCGAACCCGCTCTCAAAAGGGTTCAGTCGCCTATACCGCCCATGTTA
>JAQIWR010000963.1:0-15940 GCA_034695945.1 Glomeris hexasticha
GTTGAATCCTATGGAGCTCCATCGGACCGAGTAAAATCGATCCTAAGAGGCAGGGGGCCCATTAATTCAAGTGGTCCATACAAGTTTCACTGTATATCACTAATATTCAGAGATTAAACACTATTGCCATGCAACATGGGGTAGTGCCACAGAATTGATATGAATTGGAATAGGCAGGCAGGGAAACAGGAATTAGTTTGAATTTTAAAGATGACTGATGCTTTGGTCAGCATTGGCCGCGTGGGCCCGGATACCTCAGTCGGTAGAGCATTAGGCTTTCAACCTAAGGGTCTGGGGTTCATGTCCCCATCGGGGTGATGTGCTTTATTGTTTTAAAATGCGATAAACATCCGAGGTGAATATGTGAGAAGTTGTGGTTTTCTTTTGTCAGTGAGTTTTATAAATAGTAACATTTATAAAAAATATACTGAAATCAAGGCACCGGAGAGATTCGAACTCTCGATCTCCTGTTTACTAAACAGGCGCTTTAACCAACTAAGCCACAGCGCCACTTGTTGTCGCAGCAGGCAGATAATATCAAAATTTGAAATGGGTGTACACTACTTACCCATGCAGTATGTAAAAATTATATAGCTTTGATGTCCATGAAATTACCACACTGGCCAGTTTCTGTTATTAATATTTTTATTATGTGTTGTGATTATTTGGGGATATAAAGTTTATATTAATTGCAGGTTTTTGATATTTTCTGCGATGGCAAACAGTCGGTGGCGCTGTGGGTTAGTTGGCTAAAGCGCCTGTTTAGTAAACAGGGGATGGAGAGTTCGAATCTCTCCAGTGCCTTCGGTGTACTTAAATTTTGTCAAATTAAATTCAATAATTAAATCAATTATGTAATACGATATCTTACAGTACAGGTGCGTTTTCAGATTAGAACCTAACCTAACCTTAAAGGTGAACAGAACCAATTTTGTAAGGTACCCTGAAACATAAACTACCTGAAGAAAAGTCATGAAGAAAGCAAGTGGTGCAACAAAATCTCTGTCGAAATTAGTAAAAAAAAGTTATTAGCCGTCAAAGTTCGACCGTAGGGCACACAACAATGGATGATCCCCTATTCGAAAGCCAGGGGATCATCCATTTGTGGGCGCCCGATAAACCTACGTTCAAACTTTGATTTATAATAACTTTTTTTTAATAATTTCTACAGAGATTTTGTTGCATCACATGCTTTCTTCATGACTTTTCTTCAGGTAGTTGAAGTTTCAGGGTACCTTACAAAACTTGTTCTGTTCACCTTTAAAAATATCTAACGAATGACATGCACAGACTGTTTTTCCCAATGTTATCACTGCAGATTATATTTTAATATCCGCCTTTGAATTAACGCCGCGGCTACAATTCCAATTACAGCTTTTCAAGTGACAGGATATGATAATCGAAAAGCTATTGAATAAACTGTAACCTAGCTCCCCAGTGGTTTTCCTACTAGGAAAACCCAGAAAACTAACCCTCATGAACTTTGACAGCCCTAGCATGACAGAATGACGTCAATATTCGTTGTCAATAGATGGCGGTGGGAGGGGAGGAGGTGGTTGTACAGATTCACAATTCAATTTTTCCTGGTATCATTGAGCAAATTCAGCTCAAACATATGCAATAAACTGGAATTAAAAAAAAGACAGAAAAGTGGGGTAATTTACTTGTTGTTGATCTTGGCCTTTGTTTTCACCTTCACTAGGTCATCGCATACATCACCAATGAGGTAAGAAGAGAATCCAAACGGAACTAGGAGTGGTTTCAAAGATTACAGGAAGTGTTTCCTGAATTTCAGGAAAACCCATGCAGCCCACTGCGTCTTTCAGCTCCATCCTCAAGGAAGAAAAAAGAAAACCGAGCAAGGCAATTCATATAAATACAGCTGAAAGTGATCACAACTCCCATTTCCCACTTCAAACTCACATCGACTCCACACACTGAATCCAGCAATGTGCAGCAAACAAGAACTTCTCGTTACCAACGGGGCCCATCTTGGCGGATGCCCTTTCATGAATGGTCAAATGGGCGATTCGAATGGCACCCAAAGGCCACTATGGCTCAAAAACACGGCAACAGGCAACCTGAAATTCGACACATTACATCACAAAGCTGTCAAGGTAATATTTGAAATCATGTTAATAAAGCTCACCATTCACACAATGCTCTTTTGCAATTCAATAATCAAATTATTACTGCATTCTAGTCCATCAGATGTCAGAAGGATGGCTGTGCCGCGTCCATCATGTCGGGGCAGACGGTGCCCCGGCAAGGCCCCAGACCACATTCTGAAATACTGGAACATGCCCAGGACCTCATGAACGAGTACTACACCAGCATCAACGCGTAAGCACATCTTCAAAATCCTACGTACATAACCCATCAATTCATTTAATTCACACTTTAGGCTTAATCTGAAATTTGATTGACAACTGAATAATTTAGAACACGTTATTGAATTTTAGATTGGGCAGTGACGAACACATGGCCCGCATAAAGGCCATCAGAGAAGACATCGCCGCCAAGGGCACGTACGAGTTGACTGTAAACGAGCTTCTGTTCGGAGCCAAACTGGCTTGGCGTAACTCCGCCAGGTGCATTGCAAGAATGCACTGGAACAAGTTGGAACTGTTCGATTGCCGTCACATAACGACAACGGAGCAGATGATGGACGCTCTCTTGCGGCACGTGAAGTTCGCAACTAACGGCGGCAACATTCGCGTGGGCATCACCATCTTCCCGCAGCACGTGGAAGGAAGACAGGATTTCAGACTCTGGAACTCTCAGTTCATCATGTACGCTGGCTACGAACAGCCCGATGGCACGGTCATCGGAGACCCTCAACACGTCAGCTTCACCAAGGTACCACCCACTTACACGATGAACTCAACATCAGATTACAAATTTCATTCGCTCGTAGGTGTGTCAAAGTCTGGGTTGGCAAGGGAAGGGTGGTAGATTCGACGTGCTGCCCCTCATCGTGTCCGCGCCAGATCAACCTCCACGACTGCAAGTCATCCCGGAAGATTTGATACTCGAAGTGCCCATCACGCACCCTCAGTAAGTTCCCATGTAACTTTACATCTTATCTGGAATCCGTCGACTTAACCGTTCGCACCATCAGGTTCAAGTGGATGAAGGAGGACATGGGCCTCAAATGGTACGGTCTTCCTGCGGTGGCCGACATGAGGCTGGACGTCGGAGGCATCGAATTCCCAGCTGCCCCTTTCAACGGCTGGTATTCATCTCCTGAAATAGCCACCAGAAACTTCTGCGACCCTCACAGATACAACATTCTTGAGGTACTTCCAATCCTGTCTTCGGTAACCCTTACACAAAAATATTGCCAGAATCTAATCTTGATCGATGACTTTGAAGGATTTCGCCAAAAGGATGGGTTTGGACACGAGTTGCAATGAAACCCTGTGGAAAGATAAAGCGATGGTGCATCTGAACGTGGCAGTACTTCACAGTTTCAATGTAAGGATCATGCAAAATCACCTTGTTAAACAACAATTTCCTTTGAGATTAACAATGTGTATAATTGCAGACTGCCGGAATCTCCATCAATGACCATCACTCGGCTGCTGAAGCGTACATGAAGTTCTTCGACCAGGAGCAGGTGCAACGCGGAGGTTGTCCTTCGGACTGGGTCTGGTTACTTCCTCCCATCAGCGCAGGACTCATGCCCACTTTTCATCAAGAGATGCTCATGTATCGACTTCGGCCTTCTTACGAATACCAGGTAAGTTTGTACGACACCGATGAACGATGACCGCAAGAGAACTTGAACGTGCCCCTCAAAATAGAACAGCATGGTTAACATACAAATAAATCTTTGTAAACTCCACGTGAATGTCAAATTACATTACCTGATTTTGCAGAAAAAGCAATTTCCATCAACTCCAATCTGAAATACAAAAACATTATTTTAATTGTTGAACAAGTAATTAAACACGCGTTATTTCCAACAGGAGAAAGCGTGGAAAGATTTCCTCACCGAAGCGAAGGACGAGAAGACCGAAGACAGTAAAAAGCCAATAACGTAAACCGAAAAATGTAACACCGCGTACCCTTATTATTATATTGAATAAAATTATTTCCGTGTAAAACCGAAATTAAGGAGCAAAACTTTTATTGCGATTTCAACGATAACTGGAATTTTTCCTCTTACCCAATCTCACACACTCTAAACAACCACAGTCACAAACCAAACAGTGAAAGTTCTACAAGTAACCCGCAGCACCAGCTTACATACGCACAACGTGGCAATACATTTTGCTTCGGGCAATTGTAAGGCGCGGGCATTTCAGCTGATTTCGTAGTACAACATCGAAATATTGGCAGAGACTTTCCGTACATGCCAAGGAAAAAGAGAAACGTAAGGCACAAGACGGAGATCCCCACATCCCAATATATTAATATCAATCAGTAGAAAAATCCCCAACATCTATCAATTGATTCACACAGACTGTCCCAAGAACCCACCACGTATCTAAAGTCCATTCGGCAGAGCAACATTTTAGTTATTTACCCAGGCAACGTATTTTCTTTTTCTTAGCAAAAGAGGATATTAATTGCCTTCATGTGATATTTACAATTTTAAATATAGTAGACATAATTCTTTGTGTTTGGTTACAACAATACGGTTATCATCGCAACAAAAACAAAATCTCATTATCTCAAAATATAATAAGAACATGATATTTCAAAGTATACATTTGTAGAAAACCAAAAAAACGTATATTTAGAAGCCTAACTGTACTGCTTGTTTAATTAGTTAACACCACGTGATTCTCACACGACTAGAGACGACACGGGTCAAAAAACGAAGATGGAACTCGTACCGGTCATCCAGTTAATGATGGAAATTAACAACTCCTTGTATTTTAAACAAAGTTATCATCAGTGTTTGTGTTCATGTTCGAGGAACATCATTAATGCGCGTCACGTTTGAACACTACTGTAGCGTTTTCCATTCACACCGAACGTACGAGTTTCACCTTTTCTTGCCCAATATTGCCAATCTCACACATTGATTTCACACTGAAAAATAAATACTCAACAATTCAGTCTACCGTCAACGAAACATAACCGAAACTGCCGTACTCTTTTCAACGGGTCTCCACCGATCATCTCCCGCATACGTCTCGCGTCTAATAGAAGCTACTAATAATTGTATATATATACACCGAACTTGATTATATGCAAAACAAAACCTCGTTAGAATCATGATTCACTTCCCCCGCACCGACTATTAATCGCAAGCGAGTCGTTGTCGCACTCGTCGGATCACAGCGCCGCTTCGTTTTAGTTTGGAAGGAGGGGGGGAATCGGGATCGGAACAGGGGAGGATTACGTCATAGCTATATCCATTTGTGCTCTAGGTCATCCGAAGATGCTGATGCTGAGGTCTGAAGACGGCTCTCGGAAGAGCAGCCTGTTTTGGGTCCATGTGGCACGCGTCGATGGCGGCCGATCGGTTGTGTGGAACTTGCGTCTGCAATCACGGGTTATTAGTCATCGACCTCAAACTTAGGATTTAAGCGGCATTTACCGAGCTTCCTGTGGTGTCCATCCTGTCGTCCTGGACGGAGCCGAACAAATCCGAACGGCTCGCCGTGTTGGCCGGAGAGGCTCCGTTACGATGGCACACATCATCGAACGGGAAAATCTGATGCTGCCGTGGACTGCCAAACAATTCAATCCATCACTTATTTAAACGCTTTCATTGGTCAACGCAATACAATACCTACCTAAAAGGTGCTCTGGACGTGTACTTTCGAGGAGATCTAGCCTTCACCACTGTTGGCCTGTGAACTTCCTCCAGCACCGAGGGTGCAACGTAGGTGAAACCCTGACAAAAGCAGACAATGCAACAATAAGATTTCGACAGAAATAAAACTAACACTATCACTGACATTCCCTTCACATACAGTGATAATGCCAGTACTTCCAAGTGTCAACTCTAGGGTGAAAAGGAAATGGGACTAATTCACAATGAGAAATGCTGACAGGTTACGCTCAGCGCAACCTTGAACGTGGACATAACAATGTATCCTAAAATAAGCACAATATACAACTGTTTAAAGCGGTATTAAATTCAATACGTACCAAAAACACTTGATTGGCACTCTCGCTGAGTTGGGAATCGTCCGGACTGTCGATGGGGGTTTGTCTCGTGAACTTTGTGTCAAACTGCGAAACGTCATCGTCCCCCGCCTTTTGCCATTCCAGCCAACAAAAAGGGAGAAAAAAGGAACCAAGTTCCGTTTCAAAAATTCACCCTCACGGTTAGAAGATTAAGCGCGCACCAGCATCGGCTTGAATGGCGGATCCACTCTCCTGGCGATCACATCGGCCCAACTAACTTGCCGAAAGAACTGGTGGGCTTTGATGGCGCACGAGTCATCGGGTGCGCTTCCCAAGCGAGCACTCACGTGTCTCTTCAACAGCTGCAAAAAGGAACCAAATTGCAAATTTAAAACACCATTACTTTCCTTATGAGAACTGACGGAATTTGCCACACCTTTCGGACAAGGTCCCTGGCATCGGGAGTGAGGTAGGGCGGTAGATTTAGTTTCCCTTTCAGGATTTTCTCGATGGTTTTCTTCCGGTTCTCGGCCGTGAACGGAGGCTATGGAAAAAGATGCGGAAAGATTTTAGCCACTGATAAAGAGCCAAAAACAACAAAATCGTCATCAAGCGAATAAGCAACAATGCGAATAGGAACTGATTTTGCGCTACGTGATTCGCACATTTATGCAACACTCTGCGTGCAATTAACATTTTAATTACTTCACAGTTTAAAAACAACGTTCACTTCGTTCCATCGCAGAACTCTACCAAATACAAGCCTGGAAAATTTCCACACTAAGTTCTTCATGGCTATTCACACGTAACTAAGTTTAACAACATGCTGGCCGTTCGCCAGTTGGCAATTCACAAGGCTAGACTTTGTAGACCGGCCCTGGAGATAACCCTTTGTTTTTGCGATAAACAATGTTGAAATACCATTTTCAAATCCGTACAATTAGCTCACATTATAGGCATTTTCACTTTGGTATTTTACTCACCGCGCCGGTCAACATGTCGTACATGAGAGCACCGAGGCTCCACCAATCGACAGCTTTCCCGTGACCGCTACGAGTAAGGATTTCCGGAGCCCTGTAGGAATTTTCCAAAAAAACGTATCAGAATACACGGCTACAAGTTGCAAACTTCTCCGGGAAAGTAACCGCCGGGCCACGCACATGTACTCGATGGTTCCGCAGAAGGTATGCGTCACGCTTCCTTCGAGGATCGATTCTTTGCACAACCCAAAATCGGTCAACTTCACGTGACCGTGCGCGTCGAGAAGAATGTTTTCTGGTTTAAGGTCCCTATAAATAATTCCCTGCACAAAATAACGAATTAACATCATCAGTATAATTTACAATAGCCAATCCAAAATACTGGTGTTGTTTCCTTTTCGTACCCCTTTGTGCAAATGCTCCAGCGCCAAAACTATCTCCGAGAGGTAGAAACTGCAAGGATATGAACACCGTAAATATTACGTAAAATGACAATTTTGTTTACGAGACACAGGGAAACAGATAACATAACAGATTACAAACCAAGCTGTATCTTCGAGGAATATTCCTTCTCTTTCCAGGTGCATGAAGAGTTCACCGCCGCTCAAGTACTCCAGGATCAAGTACAGTTTTCCTCCAGTTTGGAACGCGTAGATCAAGTCCACTATGAACGGATGCTTCACGGCTTCCAGGATGTTCCTTTCGGCTTTCGTGTGAGCCGTGTCCTTCTGGTTTCTCACGATGGTGGCCTTCTTCAGAACCTTCATGGCGAACACTTTGCCCAGGTCTTGGCCGGAAACCTTTCGAACCTGGAACACCTAAATACGAGCATGTTCAAACTTAAGTGATAATTGACAGATTATTAACAAGATGGCGGCCAATTGGGACAGAACAAACCTTTCCATATCCACCTTTTCCCAACACTTTGAGCAACTCGAAGTCATTAGGACCTGCCTTTTCCTGTCCGGCATTTCGGATCTCAACTGACTCTAAATCTCCGCTTCTGTAATTAATTCAACGCATAGAAATTAATACAATCTCTTCATGAGAAAACATTATTACTGTTTATTACTCACAGTAAGTCCTGGGACAAGTCCACGTCGGAACTGCAAGCATCCTGCAACGAAATAAATACACATTAATTACACATCAAAAATTGTTTTCAATTTCTCCTTCTGTGCATTCAACAAAAATGAACTTGTCCAACAGTATACATGTTTACATTTTACATCTCATTGATGTATCACTCGATTGCCAGCACATGTTTATTTTATTATTATACACAGCATTAATCATTTAATCCAATATTAGTCATACACATGACCAAATTCAGACATAAACAATCACATATTTATTTCTTTCATGCGGCTCATGATATGATATGTCTAGCTGAAGTGTTTCTCGGTTCAAAAACATTCATTATTGAGAAATCATATTTTTCCCACCACATTGGACCATTGCCATGTGTTTGTTTATGGAGTGAAACAGGTCGTAACGATTACACAGTAAAACGTTTCAAAATGGGTACAAGATAACAAAAAAAACTTTCCATCACACAGAAGGAAATGCAAATTGTAAAAATGTTGGCCACAATAATAACAACTGTGTATAGTAAACACTTTAAGGCCTGTATTTAGACCAATCGCCTCGCAGCCAGACAAAATAAGGCATTTCTGACCCCAATGCCCAACTAAAAATACATGAAGCTTCTTACTCCTAAATAAATATAAACATACAAAACACACCGATTTTCGGGTAACTTTAAAAACCAAAACTTCCAGGTTCGTTGACCGTCTCTTCGAACTGTCCACATTTCAAGACACTAAATTATATGCACTAAAATATCCCCGAAATTGAACCCTTGGATGAATCCAAAGAAAAGTGCAAACAGGTGTACTATGCACTTTTCGATTTATTTTCAACATCTGGGTAGTAATTCAATCAGAGAAATTAAGTTTTCCGTGCAGATGGAGAAAAAATAATAAGTACTATTTTCGCAACTGACAACTGGCACTTCTAATGTGTACGTATACGTATACAGAAACGCAATGAAAAGTATGACCGCATTATTGCGCACCATGAAACCGGGTCACTAGTCCAACGTTTCTCATATGACGCAAAACTTCTTCAAAAAGATCCGATCAATCGCTCGCAAATAGATAACAAAACATAACATATCATATATTGTCTAACACGTAAAAAGATGCCAACTAAACTGTGATTTTCATATCATATATTTTTATTTTACCCCTTTGATCTGCATTAAATCTCCGCGCAACTTTATCCCTTAACACGAATTTAGTACGCAACAGAACGCCGACCTTCGATAGACATTGGCCGGATCACGTGAACAACAATTGCGCATCACCTATTGCTCGAGCAATAATATTGCGCAACTCCTAATCTACCTACGGCGTAGTAACAAACTCCGATTCCCACAAATTTTACTATATCATTAAACTAACCATGCATATGCTACTAACGAACTTCACGCGGAAACATCACACTTTATTTATTTCAGGGCCTTCATCGAGCCGATCGGTGTTCAAAACGTTGCAGATTGCGACACATAAAATCGATCGAAATCCCATCTCCCGAAACTTTCTTGCGACCGTCAGTATTGCGTGCAACTTTTTATCACGTGACCGGCACGCGTACCGAGGCTCCTGCGATTGGAAGTTGCGAATGTGGGAATCGCGCGCAAGAAAGTTGCAGAAGTCCAAAAAACATTGAAAGAACCAACCTCTTCCAATTCCAAAGCGTCTTCTTCCGAAGTTTCATCGTCATATAAATCCTCCGGGTCGTGTAACTCGATGTCAAATACCCCGGCCATTTTTGTTCATCATTTGAGAACGATTAATAGCCTTTTGTCAGATCTTGGGTCAGATATTTAGTCGCTGAAATGAGTTACCGCCCGCACATCGGAATCGGGTTTCGAAGGCGGTCCCAATTCTATTGTCACAACTACAAAAGTAGTAGAGTTATCCCGTCAAGACGACACTCTTTGAAGTCCAAATCGATCGGAAAGTTTAACACATGGAATGAAGGACAAATAAAATTCGTGAAGTCACCGATGACTATTGCTGAGCGGCTGAAATCGGAAATGACGCTTCGCTTCTCTCCTTCAGTACTGCGGGTCACGTGACCGACTGTGACGTCACGTCGTAAATATTTAGAGCAGCACTTGGCGCATTGCCAGCGCAGTTATCTTTAAAAATTATTCTTAATAAATGGAATTAATGTACGTGACGTAGCTTTAACAAAACACTTGTTAACTGCTGCATATGCGAATGACAGACACCTAAAAACGGCATTATATCTCGATTATATCAAATTGAAACTAAGTTGCAAATTTTATATATCTCAACACCTTCCTTATACCATATACAGATAAAATATGTAAAGCATGCCAACATACATGAATTGTAGACCCAAAATAAATTTAACTGCGTTTTGGCTTTACATATTGATTCAAAACTTGAAAAACGATATCGCATATCACAGAAAAATAATATGAAAACGTTCTGCTTCCTTCGGTATGCATTGCAAAATAACATCTATAAATAAAAACTATTCTGATCAAGGCTTCTGCCATTCCAAAAATATTATTTTCTGGTAAAAGTAAAAACATCTGTTAAATCGTTTAAATTGTCCAGGCTCTTCAATAAACATTTGTGCCACCATTTTCAGATATTAATTCTCATGTAAATAAAGTTTTTATCGAAGAACGATGTATTGTATCACTTTCTTATTATCCAAGTTTATTGCACGATGGATACTTCACGAACTTCCAAACGTTACTTCTGAAGCATGCATGGTCATTTGCCACCTTTAATACAGTCAAGGCCGCAACTTGTTAGTATCTTGAAGTACTCGAAGTAAAAATGGCCAGCCCAGTGTGAATTTCAAAATAAGTTCTGCAGACGGCGACACTGTGCAAAAACCTTTGCGTTGTGCCACAGTTTTTGGCAGAGCCATCTTGGCACGGTCCTAATCGGTACACAACGAAGTCCCAAATCTGGAGGTACATTTTCAAATGGAATTCATCGACAAAGTTTCCAAACTTACCGTAAAATATATTTATTTCACTCGGATTGAAAAATCTCAACGAATTAAATCTATGGACAGAATAGGTAGGGCAAATTTAACCGCGATTTGCCACCTTCCAGGTGACTTCTCCACAATATCAATATACAAGCTGAACGTAGCAGGTGAACGATGAACCTTGCCACGGTCCTGACTTCCAATATTTACATCCACTCCTTGAACTGGAGGTAACCGTGCAGTTGTCGCGGAACCTCCAAAGATGGCACATCTACGTAAGTTACATTTTGTCGAATGGCCCTTCGGCTCAAATGCTTCAGGGTTGCCAGATGCACGGGGGAAGACCAGAAATTAACGCTGCCGTCTCGCGATCTGCAAAACCAATTTCCAAATAAATCCCATTGTACTACACCAACGTACCATCATCGGTATCCATCGATCTACTTACCCAACAGCCACTGTGCTGCCGAGTGGTGAACACGCGCAGCAAAGTGCATCTTTGACTTTGGCTATTTGCACAGGGTCATCTTCACCGAATATCCTCCAGAAGCGTAAGTACCTTGAATTTCAAACAACATATTACAAAAACAAGTTCTTGAAATCACAGACGAATGACTTGCTAGAAATGACTATCAGTATTTTAATTTGGCAAATCTTTCGAATGATATTTGTACCCATGTAAGGAGATACACGGGACATGTTCAGTGAAGCATTGACACTGAATGTGACCAGCATCCCTTATCAAAATACAATTTACGATCATTGGCTTCTCCTTTTAGATCCAAGTTGCAACAGGAGATGCAAGTTTTACCATTCTGGCTGCGGATTGATGTCCAGTTTGATAATGCATCTTACAGATTCATGTGCAATGGCACGTCCACTAGCAACAGCCGACTTTTCAAATTACCAACCACTTCGTTATCGGATACTGTATCAAATCCGAATTCTAACTTCACTAAGTAATGTCAAGGTTAATAATTTTGGACGTGCGAACCTTTAAAATTTTCCATAAAGAAAAGCGTCCGCCAGAAACAACCTTGTGAATTACATTTCATATACAATTGCATTTCCTGCGCAGTAGTGTTGCATGCACATATACAGATTCGTATAATCAACTCTTAAGCTTGTTTAAACAATTTGGCGCCGAAACTTTTCCACCAAACATGTCACGTCAGCAATTCTCCATTTTTTACAACACCGTATCAAGGACTTCAGATCAACATAGCTTCTGATAAATCAAAACAACTTCATAAATCAATTAAAACATGAGCTCTGTACACTTCAAAAGATCTGCCAGGTCAGATACGCTTAGCTGGAATCACGACCACGCTTACCCGTCGTCCGCTACAGTCGCTATGTGGCACCCGTCTCTCGCGAACGACACTCCGCGAACCCACGCTCCGTTCTCTCCGCTTGCAAAAATCAAGCTGGGGCTGGGGAACAGATGCCTGTAATTTAAACAAAAAATAATCGATAAAGAAAATCCTCCAATTGCGAGAAGTCCACTACACGAAACTACAGTTACCCGAATGTCTTGAGCAACGTTCCCGTAGTTGGGTCCCAAAGACAGACCCTCGTGTCCCAGGAAGCGGTGGCCAACAGAGACCCATCTGGTGAGAAGTCGCAGGACACCACATCGTGCAGATGTCCTTCCAACTTCGTCAGCAATTTATAGTCCTTCATATTCCACACAAGAATCTGATGCAAAATACAGATTTTTGTTCAACTAAGTACATCGTATTTTGTCGTTGTTTAACTGCAGAAAGTTTCTCACCGTCATTCCAGTTCCAACGCTAGCCAGTAACTTTGCATCCGGGGACCACTTGCAAGATACGACCTTCTTGCCCGCACCATTCAACGTCTTGTACATGTTTCCACCATCTCTCAAGTCCCAGCACTTTAGCGTGCAATCGTGGGACGCGGAGACGAGTCGCAGGCTACCGTCCGGAGCGAAGGCAAGGTCCCGCACCAGGTTTTTGTGGTCCATCAGGTCCATTACGAGCCGTCCTAAAACGAACAGATCAAAATGTAAACAAAGTCTCTGCTTGTTATTACAAAGGGCCTCGCTCTTACCATTGCACGCGCTCCAAATTCGGATTCGTCCATTGGAGAGTCCGGTAGCCAGGACATGATCACTTTCTAAGTTGCTCCTAACACCGTTATTAGCCAGGTACTCCTTGACCGGGGTGGACGATCCAAAAGCAACCGCCCAAACGAGGAACCCGCAATCGATGGACACTTGCTCCGACTTGATCTCATTTCCGTTGCCATCTAGGTTGTTTACGTAAGCCCTACAAAGATCCCAAAAGAGTAATGTACACGATTGACATCCAAATTACAGCTGAAGGTGCACAAAGACTTACGGGCAAGACTTAAATCTGTTCCAGGGTACGAGAACCACGTATCTGTTTCCGCAGGACCACGCGAAAAGTGTTTCATCGGGGGTGAAAGCGCAGGACCATGTCTCGTGTCCGTTCGAGTTATTGGTCGAAAAACACGGTTTCTTCAATGATCCCACCAATCGGGCATTGTCTGAAGAAAAAATCAAACCATACATTTCTGCAATGCCATTTTTATTACATCAATTGGTACTCAATTGAAGTAACCAAGACGAGACATATATGCATTTATCTTACGTTTCCTATACAGTATTATGAAATAGTTTGCAATCATTTCAATGTCAATTTCAAAACTTTAATTCTTCGTTCCACAACAAGATGGCTGCCGTTTACTTTTCTTCTTGCAGCATCCTGCTAAAGCGTCACGTTGCCTTTTATTGCTCTCACACCACCATTAAATTCGTTCACGGAAAAATGCGGTTATTTCCCCCAAAAGAATCGTAAAACCTATTATTGCCATGATTATGTAATTATAAATAAGTAATGCAGCAGTTTTTAGAGATAAGTTTTAAAACTTATGGCATAATTATGTCTTTTATATCATTTTTCTTAAAATGGCAAATTGAAATATAGTGTCCAGCACGTAATCTAATCTAACCACGTTCTTAGTTTTGAAAAAAACGAGAGAACAAAGGAGCCACATGGGCGATAAGACTAAATTTTTAAAAATGGTTTCCATTGCTGGGGGTGTTAAGTGGGCGTGACCGGATCACGTGGTCTGGAGTACGTGCAGTCAAACATATGGAGCCGGGCTGCTTTACTTTATTATTAAGTGTACGGTAAATAAACACTTCGTAACTTGCCAACTATTTGTCCTTCAGTGACACTCAAAGTCAATGCCGTGACGTCACAAACGTGAAACACTAAAAATCAAGGGTGGCCTAAAAATATGATAATATAAAATATCTTTACGACCAATCGCCGTCCATTTCAGAGTGTCGTATATTGCCTCATTGGTATTCAGTTATAACAAGTTGTTATCGGAGTCAGGCGCCATTTTCTTTAATTAACACACAAGTCAAGGCCAAAAAGTAGCGAATTTCTGCACATTGGCCATTTGCCAGATACACTTTCCACTTCTTCAAAATCGTCCTGGAATTCGACCAAGTTCAGAAATATACCATCGTTAAAAAGGGGCGTCAACATCATTCAGCTTGCAAACAATAAACAACACCATAAATAAACCGATCACACCCATAGATCTATCCTTGATCTATCATACAATTATAAAATAATATCTGCGATCTAACACGAGAAAAGAAATCACCATGTATTAATTGTTCATTATATTATATTATACTATATTATTATATGGATGACATGCGTACCACCATTGGATACCAAATCTTTTCCCAATCTTCAAAAAAGTTAATTATATGTATTACAAAATGCTATATTACACAATGATTTATTTATTACGTATTAAATGTTCTCTCGCCAGGTGGCGCACATGTCGTTTGGCATTGACAACTGGACAAACATCGCTTCCAGGTTTTAGAATCAATTGATTACAATGAATGTAAAACCTTTTTAATTAAGACACAGATTTCATTCCGGGCGCCATCTGGCGGGAAAGTCCTTCACGAAAAGAAACAACCATTGCATATGGAACCTTGCAACCGATTGCAATAATTATTATGTGTATTTCGTAAGAAGGATTTTTGACATGAAAGAAAGTTCAACTGACCAGTACAACCACACGAATTTTTTTCTCATCCGGTTTTCGCTAAGTAAAAATAGCATATGACCAATCCTGTTTTTTTAAACATTTCCATGGTCTTACTAATAAAATTTTACTCGTTTTGAAATCGCCTGACTTTAAAAACTTTTTAATAATCAGTAAGTCCTCTGACAATTCAATTTCTGTCTTCTTCCAATCTTTGGAGGGAAGGGAGGGGGGAGAGAAGGGCAGCGTATTATCAAGAGTAGTATTATTAAAAAAATATAACACTTTTTTTAAAGAGTAAATTACATATTTTTCGTATATAACATACTCAATACATTTCTGCACAAGTATAATAACCACTTTTTATTACAATTCCCGATTTCCCAGTATATTTATTTTAATATATGACAAAACTGCATAATTTATTGTGTTTTTCCCATACAATATTATGCAGTACAATTGATCTAATATTAGGCCAAAAAAAAAAATAGTTTTGGTTGGCGTAACGGAGCCAAAAAAAATAGGGTCGGTAGGTCGGATTTTTATTTTATTTTTATTATTATTTTTTAATTTTTAAACGCGGATATTGAAATATTAGTGCAGCATGCACAAAGCACATGTCTTCTCTCATTGCTTTGCGTGGACTTCCGTATGGACGCATACAAATGGGCTTCTTACCCGCGCCTTAACACCTCTTACAATTTGGTAGCACAGTCTTGTATATTCCTAGATATGGTATATTTTCTTCAGATATTCAAGCC
>JAQIWR010000964.1:0-15933 GCA_034695945.1 Glomeris hexasticha
TGTGGCGGTGATCCCCTCCCCTTAGGGGAAAGTAGACTCGCCGAACAGGTGCACCAGCGAGTCTACTTTCACCCTTTTGGGGAAGGGAATCACCGACACACAGCTGCAATTGCTACTACCTTGAGTTGGGACGGACTATAGTACACATTATTAAGAGTACTGAGTGTTACGAGTAGTACATACAAGGTGAACATGTGACGAAGTGCATGTGCCCAACTGTGTGCATGTGTCATATTCACTGCCTATATAATTATTCCAGCATCTCCTAATTATGCAATACATGCATGTGTTATTAATACAAAATTCCTTATATAACAAGGTGATTTGGAAAAATTGCCAACGCAAAGGGGTTGAGGGGGAAGCAGTGGTCTTCCGGCACAGGTGATCTGAAGAGCTTGCACCTCGTGACTCTTTCACGTGACCCGATGTTCTCCGCATTCCCGTGCGTTTGGCATGCATCGGGTTTGTTTGAAAACAGGCATGGAGTAGTTGGGGTGGGAAGAAAAAAAGTGCAAAAGTGCACCGACATACCGTCTGGCGGCGGCAAAAAGGCTCTTGCACCTGCTAACAAACAAGATGCCTTGTGGGCAAAAGCAAGTTGCGCGCATAACATCATGCGTGTTTACACTGGGCTAGCAACTGCAACTTGCCATCGCTCCTCCTACTTTCGTGACGTCACCGCAATTACCCGCGTTCTTGTCGACGATTTAACACCCAACTCCCACTTCGCAGAACCAGTAGAACTATAGTTTAAAGACGAAGTGGGGATGGGAAAGAAATAGAAGAAATAAAAAAAGAAAGAAAACAAAAACCACACATACACTTGGATGTAAAGGGTTGGCCGATGCTATGCATCACTTATTGCAATCAATGGCGGTTTTGCTCTTTTCGCTTCTTCTTTTCTATTGCATATATACATTTTTTCTCGCCTCCCCTTTTTCCAGCTCTGCACTATATCGCATTCCTGTCGGTCATTCATCTCATCTGGACTTCCCTCGAGAGAAGCCACCCCTCTTTCTAAAGCCACCCACAATGCTAGACTCGTTCATTGCCTCATTCATGCATTGCTCCAAAAGCTATAGCAATATTTCCGTAATCGATTATTTATCGGAAATCTTTCTCTCTCACACTATCCCACATTACAAATATTAGATTTGATAAAACTGTACTATAAAGTGCAAAGTATATTGACAAATGTTTTTTTTTTTTGCAAAACGGAGCAATGACACCATATTGGGATAACTAATAATTCCAGCAATAATTTAGTTAACTTTAATATTTTACATTTTGATTTCAGTGCATATTATGTATATTGTATAGTAGTACATATATACCTTGAGGAAATTACAGCTGGAATGTCAGCCACAAAAGTTGGCCCACAACCCGCCCTCCAATTACGAGGTGAGGTTTCAAGTGCAAGCGCCATTACTCCAAATTCCCATTCATTTATTCATTCATTTTATTCATTCATTTCATTCCTTCCTCCGTTGCCATTCAACACCTAAAATGCCTACACATACCAAAAGACAATGTGGCATTTTTTTTTTGTTTTGCAGGAAAACAGTAACATTTTCATTAAAACTCTACCTCCATTTTTTATTTATTTTTATTTATTTTTATTTTGTGCAACAAGTGGGAAAATAAGATTACGTACATATAAGAAAAGCTGGGTGGGCTATCAGATGGCATAGTGACGTGTACAAAATATGAACAGGGTAGAGAAAGGAATGTGAAAATTGCCAAAGACCAGTTATAGTATATGGAAATAGGAATGTGATTCTAAAATTGTCAAAAGGTTTTGTCAATAATCAGGCAAAAAATTATGGAGGAATTTATTTATAAGGAATTTCAAAATTTCCATACAAAGTCAGTGAAGTTTAAAGAATTGGAAAAATGGGATAAGAAAATAGCAATTTGCTGAAACTGGATTAAAAATGAATACAGATTAAAGAATAACCTGCAAAAAGAATCCTGAAATGAATATATAAAAACCTGGCAATTTTTATATCTCCAAATATTTCAAGGATAAATGTAGATCCTGTTTAACATCCCTCCTTCCCACTGACCTTACAAATTTTCAAATCATTCGGCCGCTTGTTTTTTGATCTCATTTCAACAAATATGCAATCCTCCATCCAGTTTTATCATTGCATGTCATCCTTTTTAAATCATATTTAAGCCATACATCAGTTTGGTATGTACTTCACATAGTTTCCAATTTATTAGCAGGGTATACTGTGTATATTTAATAAATGTCTGTTGGGAAAATCGGGCATATCCCAGTTACATATCGTCGGTACATAAGGAATTTATGTGCCATCTTGGCACAAAAGTTAGTCTTCCGGTATTGGATAGAAGACGATATAAACCTTCAAAGTAGTCACTCTGGTATCTGCAACCTGAGGCGTTTTGGTTCTTGCTTGCCAGTACACTGCACCCGGCCCTGACCTTCCCTGGCCGCCCACCCATCCACAGACAGCCTTGAAGTCTTCAGGCTCTCTCTCAACGCAATAAACTTGTTCCCTCACTTCCACCCCTTTTCCCTCATCCTCTCCTTGAGTCGCAACAAAAAAAAAATAGACTCCTGAAACAAAAACCCGACTCGCAGCTCCTGCTCTTTCGTTTCGGTTTCTTTTCCCACAGCACACCGCACTGCAGTCAACTCAGCAGCGAAGTCCGACACAACCACCGACCTCCAGAAAGCCCACCCGGGAGAAGAAATACCACTCCGAACACCCTCCCACTCAAATCCGCCCAGCCCACCCAACAGCTTTGCTTCCTCAAGCACGAAGCACGGAGAACCGATGAAATTCTCAGCACGCAGCGCCACCTGGTGGCAATTCTGAAATCGTGCGACGCAGACACGGAGTAATTTCATGAAACCACCCCCCTCCCACCCACCCCCTCCATTGTAACAACCTGCCACGTAATTTAATGCTTTCCATCAACCAACAAGTTCTGTTCTGTTTGAATGTGGAATTTGTGAATTTAATTCCTATGTGACTTTCATGCCAATTAATAGAAAATTTGAATAAAATGCTGGACTTTATTGTGTTAGTGCCAACTGTACGTATTAAACAGAAATGCTTGTTTTCCATTCCTATACTTATTTCATACATAAATAGTTGGATTACTTCCTATATTATATGAGAAAACAGCAGATATACCTCAAATTACAATTGAAAATTTAGACAACTAATCCTAGTATATAATTTGAACTCAAAACTGCAAATCGAATTGTAATAAAATATACATGAAAATGTAATACAACACCTGTGTAATTCAAAATACATTTTTCTTTTTGGTACCAAATGATGTGTAATATCTTTCACTGTAATTGCTAATAGAGAAACTCATGTTTTTCAACTTTGCGGATTGCGAAGAAATATATTCAGCGGATGAAAGGTGTGTCAAGTAAATAATGTAGGGCTCATAAAGAATGCACAAGTGTTATTTGCATGTTAAATAAGGTGTTCATGGAAACAATATTTGTATCAACAGGGATTTACTGACAATAGCAACCCGGCAACAACACACCCCACATTCTCAGAAACAGATTGAGTTGGAATGATATACACTATGCATAAATATGTTATTGCTTATCTAAATTTAGCATGACTTTTATGTATTTGTATATCTTTATGCATAGATTACATTGTAGCAAATGTATGGCAAAAATTTATTGAAATTGTTCAATATATGGCCATGAATTTCACAATTTTTCAAGTGGCAAATTGCTACAACTAAGGGGGACCACCCACATTACAACTAAAATAATATTAATTTCTACAGGTGCTCAACATAAATGAAGTTTTAGTTAGTACAGACAGTGTATATATAAAAAATATTTTGACAAGTGTGGGTCTTTACAATGCAAAAGTTTAGAGAAAAAGTAGACCGATTTTGGAAAGGCGAGGAATACTTGTTCCATGACATCAACTGCCATCTATTGTCAGCTTACACAACTAGGTGCAATGACTTATTTTATCCACTTTACTATCACTTACCTAGCACTTTCAAATGTAGCAGATTCACTTTTATCCACTGCCCCAAAAGCAACTCCAACTGCTAATCCCTCTAAAAAAGTAATAAAAATTATGTCAAAATCAGAATTAACAATGATAATCTTGTTTTAAAATATACTCACCAGGTATATTATGTACCGTTACTGCAATTATGAGCAAAAGTATTCTGTTCCAACTGCTTTTCTTCCTTTCAGAATCCTCATTTGAATTATGATCACCGGCCAACGTATTATTGGTCATATTCGTCATTTGCTTACGTCTCATTGTAAGTGATTGACTATTGCTTCCATGAGAATTTGATTCACTAAATCCTGAAAATACATAATAAAAGTTGGAAATAAAATAAATTACCTTGAAATATTTTAATTTCTTAATAAAAAAATATCTAAATTATATCATGAAATTGAAAAATCTGATAAGATTATTGAGAAATAATAGAAATTACAGTTTAATTTCTCCATTACAAACTGAAAAACTAGAATAGCAATTAATTTGCAAAAATTCCAAAAACATTGTAATATTGTTAATGTAATACTTCAATAAAACAACAGTCTGTTCAATTTAACAGTACTGAATTTAATTGTTGATTTTGAGAGAGAAAAACTGCAGAAATCCACCATTAAATTGAACAAACTGTGGTTTGCACGTATTCAATAAAGTACGGCTATTTTTCTGTCAGTGTTATTACAGTAATACAATTCAAATATAAACCGTCAAATTTCATACACAATTGTATAAAATATTGACTGAAACACATTGTCTACATTGTCCATACTTACCAACAATAGTGACTTCGCTTTCTGTAGCATTTGTTAGCGGAGCATACAAAGCATTATTATGTCTATACCACGTGGGTTTGTCAAACTCTACGTCCATCACCATATTCTGGATAGGTTTAGCACCCTAAATATATATAAAAAAAACAACAATATTTTACAATGATTTTTTTACACATATATAATTCGGGCTATCCATAAATGACGTCATTTCATTATCCATAAATGACACTTTTCCTTATACAATTAAAATCTTATTCATCAATGCAGTTTCATTGGGTCATTGCCCATGGGTTTGCTACTCAATTGCCAATATCAATGGGTAGTATTTATAAGCACGTTTTCTGTCAAGTTTTGCAGATGTTTCAAATCAATTCTGTGAATTTCCACAACAATTCCAGCAGATGACGTCCACAAGCCCTAACTCCTCCCAAATTATGGACATCATTTAGAGACAAAAACAAATATCAATGCCACCAACCAATAAAGGCAAAAACACATCTGCTGCGTAAATGAACACAGCACCTATAAGAAAGCCGACAACACATGGAATGAAGGCAAATTGGCCATTTTCTCCATAAGTCCCAGATTTCTCTGCTAATTCAATTGCTGGAGCCAAGAGAGACCAATATGAAGCTGCTATCATCACCTAAACCATAAAACAATATCATATTTTCAGTTCATATGTCAATTCACACATGATACACTATATGAAATTAAATACTTCACTCACACCGGCTGCAAATCCAAGGCTACAATCCAGTACTTTCCTCTGAAATAATATAAAATAAGCACACATTAGTAAATAATTACTGCTCAGAGATCGAATAGAAACAATTAGATACAGAATATTATTGTAATCACATTTTTTAATCATATTTTATAACACAGCAATTTTGTAAATAATAATAGGTAATATTTTATCATCGATCAGCAATTAAATTAAATCTAAATTTCCAATACCAATACTAAAATCATCAAGCATTACATAGAGTGGGTATACAGTTGTCATTGGGTGCAAAATCACAATTACAGAAACATAATAAATTGGAAATATGTACAAAATAGTGACACCTGTTGACATGCCAACTGGTATTCATGTCTATGTTCATAAAGCAATAATTATTACAAATCTTTGAGCAAGGCACCAAGAAATTTATGTTGGATAAAATCCACTAGAATAAATCAAATCTGCCTATTGCAGAATTTATATTGCAAATATATACCTTAGCAGTGGAAAAAAAGAATACAACAGCAGCCCCGGCTGCTGTTAAACCCCATGTAAATAATGTGCCAAGCAAAGCTTGAACAATCGGATCGACTCCTCGAATCATTCCTAGTAGTCACCGACCAATTTTACTTCAAATTGGCCGTACTTTTATCACGGTTTACTTCGTTTTATCATCTGCCAAGTTTATACGACGTGTGCAGCAGGAATCTGGATCGCATCACGAGTGGAGTTGCAAAATTTCCTACGGCGCTTCAACTAATAGACATAGCAGCCTTCGATATTTTATCGATATGGTGATCTGGCGGGAATTCGTTAGTATTTTCTGTCAAAATGTTCTCCTCTTCAGATTCTGGCCAGAGAACAATAACGTACGTGTTTTATTCATATTGTTGTGCTCGAAAGCAGTTCCGAAACGATGTTTGATTATTGCAGGTCATTTTTCACGTCGCCGAGTAAGAATAAACCGGCAAAAAAGGACGATAATTCGGTAGTAGGAAAAGCCACCGACGTTAAACGGTTAGATTTGCATTCTAATTCATTGTTTTTAACATTTTAGCAGTGTACTTAGTTCGATAAATAATCCGCGGATGAGTAGTGGAGATTTTAACGAGAATATTTTGAGTAAATTTCCACTTTTGCAATTTTCTTGCGTGAAATAACGTGACGCGCAATATCTGTAAGCATTTTCCTATGCGCAACTATCTACAGCTGAATTCCCGTGCAATAAAGTTGCGTGGGGAAATACGTAATCAAATCTCGCTGATGAAATATTGCACAAAAGATACTCGATTAAATACGATGTTAATGTACATTCCTGATGTAAATGTATATGTCTATCTACGCAATGAATAAGTCAGGAACGTTTTTGTGCCGTGTTTTGCGACGTATTGATTACATTATTTTTTCAAAACATTGCAAGCGTTTTGATAGGCTTATTGCAATATCTGCCAGTGTAAATTCACACTGTTCAAATTGCGGAAATAATACAATTGCAGCGATGAGTTTTGCTCGTTTTTATACAAATTATTACAGTGATTTGGGCAAGAATAATGATGATGATCAAACTGGAAAAGATAATTCCCAGCCAAATACAGATCAGGATTCCCCTATCAAGATAAATCGAAATAAAAAGAGACAAAGGAAATTACTTGATAGTGATGAAGAAGAAGAAGATAAGAAAGAGGAAAAATCCAAGGGTAATCTATACAATATCTATGACCATAAATATATGTGAATTAAATTTTATTTTCTTATCAATTACAGAGAAAAAGAAAAAGCCGGCTGATGATGTCAAATCTCCAGAGGAAATGAAACTGTCTAAAGTCACTAAAACCTACAAGTCAAAAGGAAACATAACAGTAAAACAAGAATCTGATGGAAGTGGGTTTTACATTTACTGCAAAATGGGATTATTTTATCTCGCTTACAAGTAATTTAAATAAAATCAATAAACACATTAATTTAATGTCAGGTAATAATTCTGATGAAGGATCGTCATCTCCTGAAAAACCAGAAGAAGAAAAAACTACACAAACAAATAAAATAAGCAATTTCTTTGGTAAGTGAATTAATGCGATATTTGTGGTATTTTCTTACAATTAACTTTGTATGAACGTGCAATTTTTAGCTCCAATTGGATCTGGAAAAAAAGACAAAAATACTAGTTTGCCTGCAGAGAAGTATGTTTGTTTATAATTATTTTAAAACTATGATGAAGCTGTTTTGATGTTATTATTGTTACCTCGAAACAGGAATTCAAAGAAGAATGACAAGCCGACTGACCCCGCGGTTGATTATAATCCTTCCGACGCAAAATACCATCCTGTAGATTCTGCATTTTGGAAACACGGTGAAAAGTGAGTTAATTGCATTATAATTATATCATTCTAAAAAATATTAATAAGGATATTAAAATGTTGGACGATTTTAGGGTCCCGTATCTTGCTTTGGCGAAAACCCTTGAAGCCATTGAAGCAATATCAGGAAGGTCTGGAAACAAGTTACATAGCATTGTGTGTTGGGATTTTAATTACTACAGCTGAGTTAATTTATATTTCAGGTTGAAAATGATTGAGATTCTGGCAAATTTCTTCCGATCCGTCATTGTCCTGTCACCAGATGACTTTCTTCATTGCGTGTACCTTTGTTTGAACCGTTTGGCTCCAGCATATGAAGGTGTTGAACTTGGGGTTGGCGACAATGTGTTGATGAAAGCCATTGCTCAAGCGACGGGAAGGAACATGGCTTCTTTAAAATCGGAGCTGGCATCCAAAGGAGATATTGGTATTGTTGCAGAGGTAAATTTTCACAATTTTTTGAATGTATAATTTTGTGGAGTGGTTGGAATTCATGACATTTACTAATAATTACATGATTTTCCTTATTCAGTCGAGCCGCTCTAATCAACGAATGATGATGAAGCCAGCACCTCTGAGTGTGAAAAAAGTATTTGAAGAATTAACAAAGATTGCTGTTATGTCTGGACATTCTGTATGAGATATACATACCTTGCATACAGTCAAACCTCGATAATTGAAACTTCTGTAATTCTGAAATTTTCTATTAATGAACGCATTATTTTGTTCCTGGCCAAAATCTGAATTTTCTTCCCATGTTAAAATTATTCGATATCTGAAATTTTCGATATCTGAAACAGCGGGTAAAAACTTTTATAGAAAAGATTTGTTAAATGGCAACCATTTTTGCAACATGAAAACTGCTGAAAAATTTGCAGGAACTTGGATAAAGTTGACAAACATTTGAACTAATTTACAAAATAATGAAGCAGAGTTTTTGCAAGTTTAGGGAATATAAACTGAATCATTGAAAGATTTATTAAATGTATAGGGCAGACTTTTCATCTTTTAAGTACACCTTCCTCAAAATGAAAGTTTCCTCCATTTCCTTTGAACTTTCAGTTGTAGAGGTTCGACTGCATTTAAAATTTCAATTAAGAATGCATTGTAATTTGTTGTTTTTATAATGATTTAACAATACTTGTTCAGTCAATGACGAAGAAGACAGAGAAGATTCAATCTCTACTGGTGGCTTGTCGTTACTGCGAGGCGAGATATTTGATGAGGTCCTTGTCTGGAAAATTACGAATTGGTTTGGCTGAGCAATCACTATTGGTTGCATTAGCACATGCTGTATCATTAACTCCTCCTACTCAAGGTAAATTACAGTTATTGCATTTTGCATTTTCACTCGTGCTGAAGATGTGATTTAAACACAGATTTCCCACCGGAGATCTTGGATGCTAGCAAAGGTGTTTCAACAGATGCTTTCAAGAAGAAACTGGATGATCATGTTCTCAAGTTAAAAACTGCCTATTGGTAATTAGTTAAATTTGATTAGTATACTGGCGTACAACTGGTTAACGTTAAAATGTTTTTGTTTGAACAGCGAGTGTCCAAACTATGGTCGTATAATATCTGTTCTACTAAGTGAAGGCATTGAACACCTGAATGAGAAGTGCACAATTGTTCCAGGTAATGAAAATATTAATTGAAAATGATGCAATATATATTTATAATTTGGATTTTGGTAGGGATTCCATTGCAACCTATGTTGGCTCAACCAACTAAAGGAGTTGAGGAAGTTTTCCAGCGGTTTGAAAAAGCCAAATTCATATGTGAATATAAATACGACGGTGAAAGAGCACAGGTAAATTTGATGAAAGAAATAAATGAAGGATGCAAATTAAAGGGAACTGTTAAAAGAATATTAGTTTAATTTTACAACATTTTGTAACCATGTGTAACTTTTTAAATGTTACTTTTCAGGATGTCTAAAGTACATTTTACATTCCTGATAATTCTTTTAAAGTCATCATGATGTTAGAATGTGATTTACAGTCAACTCCTCTTATAACGAAGTCGAAAATGCACACCAATTAGTCTCATATAAGTGGAGTTCGTTATAAACGAGTCTTTTAAATGCAATCCAATTTACCTGATAAATGTTCATTGTGAAATCACTTCAAATTCAGTATATGTTTTAATCTTTTAACTTTAATTATCCATAAAATTCTTTTTACGTGAGTTGATGATATACTTTAAAAGTGGATAATTTCGCGGTGGCTTTATTTTCGCGATATTCGCGCGCACCTTCAATTTTCCACAAAAATGTATGCACCGCAAAATAATTCATAACCGCAAAAATTGTATTTCTCCTGTTCACAATTTTTATTTCAAAAAATCCAATTCCACAATCTTCGTGTTGAAAAAATTGTATTTTCCAGGAAAATAAAATGATGGAAAATGAATTTTAATAGAGCTATGGTGTATAAATGTAGTGACATTGCTGCTTTTCCGCGAAAATTTAGCTGCGCGAATTCAAAGTTGTTTAAAGTATTTTAGAATTGGCCATTTTTATCCGGATAGTTTTAATACTTCATTTTTGAAAATGATTATAGACAGCCTGTTTTTACGTTGTAGTAATGTTCCAAATTGAAATACTTTTTGAAAGAATGAGGCAATTATTGAGTAAATTATGTCTTCCACCTGAATTAATCCAACGTCATTTTGCATTTGTTCACAGATCCACGTTTGTGAAGATGGATCAGTGAAGATATTTAGCCGAAATCAAGAAAACAACACTTCAAAGTACCCTGATATCGTTGCTAGAATTCCCAATGTATTAGATGAAAAAACGAAGACTTGCATCATCGATGCCGAAGCGGTTGCGTGGGACAAACAAAATGGCCAAATTCTTCCATTCCAAATTCTCAGCACAAGGAAACGAAAGGTATCACTTAATTGGGTAACTTCTTATTTGTTTTTATAAGACTTTAACAATTATTTCTCCTCGGATCACTTGTCAGGATGCCAACGAAGCCGATCTAAAGGTGCAAGTTTGCCTCTTTGCGTTTGACCTTTTATACCTGAATGGTCAATCTCTCGTACAAGAACGACTGGAGACTAGAAGGAAACAGCTGACCACTGCATTTAAAGAAAAAGAAGGACAGTTTATGTTCGCTAAATCTGTGGAGTCCGACAACCTGGAGGATATTCAAAATTTTCTGGATGAATCTGTTAAAGGTGCATGTTATGTTTGCAATGTACTTAACTTTTGGAAATACAGTATAATACAATTAACTGTTATACCAATATAATATTATATTAAACAGGAAAATGTGAAGGTTTGATGGTGAAATCATTGGATGTCGATGCGACATATGAAATAGCAAAGCGGTCTAGAAATTGGCTGAAGGTGAATATTTGTCGTGTGGATAATAAAGCTGTTTTGTGTTATGTATCAGTACTAATAAATGTTTTTGTACAGTTGAAGAAAGATTATTTGGATGGTGTTGGTGACACTCTTGATTTGGTAGTTGTCGGCGGTTATTTCGGCAAAGGAAAACGTACGGGAAATTACGGAGGATTCCTACTTGCTTGTTACGACCCTGACAATGAAGAATATCAAACAATTTGCAAGGTGTTTAATATATATTACACACTAGCTAACTACTCTGAATTGTTTCGTCTGCCGGGAACAATTATAATAGTAGTTTTTGTTTCAAAAATTAGATAGGCACAGGATTTAAAGATGAGGATTTTGTGCAACACAGCCTGTTCCTCAAACAACATGTGATCGAATCTCCAAAATCATATTACAGATTCGATTCCAATTTGATTCCTGATGAGTGGTTTGAAGCTTGCCAAGTGTGGGAAGTGAAATGCGCCGATTTGTCAATCTCACCCGTGCACAAAGCCGCAATGGGAATTGTAGGTTGCTTTGTATGCAGATCTTCTGTTCTTTGTTTGAATTATGTATTTATGTGGTGAAATGGGTTGCAAAATATAGGTTGACCCTGAAAAAGGAGTTTCTCTCCGCTTTCCCCGATATTTGCGGATTCGCGATGATAAAAAACCCGAAGATGCTACGACCGCCGAACAGGTATAATTAGTTTTTGGGGTTGATGAGGTACCTAAGCATATGAAGAAGTTGCAGAATTGAAGAAATTAGCATTTTTAGAAAATTAATTTATAAATGGGTAATTTCTTCAATGTGGTAATCTGAAACATTCGCATTATTGTGTCTCAAAATCCCTAATAAAATGTTTTTGATGAAGGCAATTATGTGAAACTTAGCAGTTACTATCCTGATAAAAGTTAATTAGTAATTAATTCTCATATTGTTTCTAATTCAGTACATTTTATGGTACACAGGTGGCCGACTTGTACCGCAATCAAGAGCAAATAAAAAATCAACAATCAACGCGGGACAAGAACGAGGAAGATTTCTATTAAATTGATTTCTGATGTAAGTAATAGACTGGTAGAGTGATGTATACCATATTATGATGACAATAAAAACAGCTGACAATTTTTCATAAAATTGTATAGACATTTCGGAGCCATTATCTATATACAGTATACGCCGAATTCAAGAAATATGTCTGGCTAGTAAATTTTAAATATTCCTTCACTGACTGTAGCATCACAGCGAACAGTAAGTAATTCTGCATATTTTATGTTACTATTTACTACAATCCCTGAGAAAAAGTATGTGATAATGTTGGAAAAGGTTGCGCTGGACGTACGCGCTCCGATATTTATTGCATGGGATGTAACAAAAATTGACAAATGAAACTACCATCAGTAATTGCACAAAATAGCAAGTATGCATACTGGTGCATATGATGTTTACAAGGAAACGAGATCCTTAAAAATATCCAAAGCTGGAAATAGAATGTCCGGTTGGTCTTTTACGTCATCCGGAAATATCTTGGCTGTAAGAAAAAATGTGGATTGCCTGAAAGTTGCCTGAACAAAGTTTTCTGTTTAATATCCCTCAGCGAAACACTCCAAGTATTATTTTATTTCACACAAAGGAATTGTGTTACAAGTGCTTTCAAGCTGAAACTCTTGCCGAGATATGAAATGGCGCAGCGTTTAAATTTGGATCTGTACGAGAAGCCGCGCAGCAATTCATTTTATTTTTTAAAATCAATATGTTTCAATATCTAATGGAAACCAGTTTGATCGAAATATTTATATATTATTTTGCCTCCATTTTTAAATTCCAACATTTCCATGACATGTGATTACATTTGACCTCCAGCAAACTTTTCAAGGTTTTTGAAATCCTAATTCGAAAGCCGTAAAAGATAGAGGTGGATGTTGACAATTAGAAAGTTGTAGAAGACAAATAAATTGAGAGATTAAATGGTATTTTTCTCATTTTTAATAATGGCGGGAAAAGAGAGCATGGCATGAGACCACACTTAGCATGAGACAAACTAAAATGGTTTACTTTCTCAACTTATGTCTTTTTATTGTTTGAATTTATTTTTTTGCAAATTGTTACTGGAAACTTGCATGCCTTCAGTTATTTATGCTAAATTCCCCGAATATACCGTTATTTTTTGAGTACATATTTTTCCTGAAAATGGCGACTTTTTAACACTTGGAATGGCAACCATGTTTGTTTTATTTATACAGCGTTTAATTTATCCGGAAGTGGCCCTTTTCATGGGCGGCCATGACCCCGAAACGACAACGAAAAGGTCATTAGGGCACCCGGACAAACTGGGTTTCGGTACGAAACGAGAAAATGCGATCGATGGCTGCGAAAATCGACCTGTTTTCCAAAATGGCCGCTCGATAATATTTTGAAATAGCGCTAGGTGGCGCTATTTACCCCGTTATCATTGACAGGTCGCGCATCTATTATTTGTCATCTTTAAAATTCCCATAAGAAAACTACACGATGGTATCGTACAGATAATAGGTGACATTCACAAGGTCGGATAAAAGTGCCGTATAATCAAAATGGGTGCTTGCGGAATTTCCACAAAAATCCGAAACAATGGAAGTTTTGTTTGAAAAGATGCAAATATAATTTGCAATTAAAGAATTTCACATTGGCTTTTTAATTTGTAATGAAACAATAGGCGAGTGTTGTAAATGTTTCGCAGATGTTTTGCGGTATTGTAACCAAACAAAATGTCAGGTAAATATTTAATAATAGCTAGGTGATGAAATTAGGCCTATAATGAGTGGGGAATTTATAGGCCTACTTTCCTCATTTTTAAAGTTTAAAAATATATCTGCACACCCTAGGTATATATAATATGGCCATTAGGTACACAATAAATGACAGTATTTAGATAATTTCTAAAGGACATTTTAAACAGCTGTTTATTTGATATTTCCCAGTTTTTGTTGCACTAAATGCAGTCGATTGAAATGCAGCCGAATTTAATTGCAATTTAATACGACTACCATTTAATATCATTTGACCCAAAGTAAATCTGACAGACACTCAATGACGTCATTGGTTTCCATGAGCCCAACTTCAAGTGCCTAATTGGGAAGTTATGAAGTGCAGGTTGTTTGAGTATTGAAGCCTGATGACGTCACTAGTTTTGCACATAACATGCAGCTTGTTTATAGTTTAAAAAACCAATAAATCAGTTTGGAAAAATAATTTGAATTGGGGAATTGATTTAGTTGTGTGGGGAATGTGGGTGAAATGATTGCCAAGGTCGCATCACTAGATGTGTTTCATATGTCTTCTTATCCTGACTCATGAATAAAGGATAAGGTGGTTAACGATGTGTTGATTATCGATATATCGATCTGTATCGTTGTGACGCACTCGTGTAGCTTTGACATTTTAAACTTGGGTAGAGACCAATTTCTTGATAAGGGAGGGCAAGAAGGCAAATAAATGCTTTTCCTTATTTCCAAGATTTGCAACGCATCAAATTGGATTTTGTACAGTGACGTCACCAAAATACCATTTTTCCCATGTAATTAAATAGGCTATAGGGAATATTTTGTTACTATTCTCTAACTTACCTGGTGGAAAACATTTAGGTAATATACTCACTAATGTTTAGTGTTTTAAATTATTTAAATTATGGGATTTATTATTAAATGAAGAAGCATCACTCGTTTCCTTTTATTGTTTACTTAATTACAGAAAATATACTCGATCTGTATTGATGATGAAATAATATAGGGTACTAAAAGCAGGCATTTTTAATACAGTACTTGCTTATTTAATTTTAATTAATATTTGTATTTTTTTTTAGTCTGAATCAGACGTCGTTTATGGAGTACCCCTAAGGAAAAATGGAAGGATATGCTACATGCTTTATGAATTGTCCCCAATAAGGTTCATTTTACCAATGATAAATAACATGTAGGCTAGTAATAAGAGAATACCAGATTTAATGCAATCCATTATATTTGAGGGGGATGAGCTTTCTATTGAATTCCTTTGAATTTGCATTGTTGAAGGTCTCGTTCGAATAGGCCTATTTTTTATTCAATCATTTCCATTCGCATCTGATCTATACCACGTGGCACTGTCAGTTGAAATCATGGTGTGTATTCATCTGGATATTGCATTCCAATCTCTCTATCTCTTGTCTTTCCCTTGCTTCGTCCTTGAAAACCAATCTCTACTCGTATGTATGTATGTATTTTTAACGACCCCGATACGAAAATAGAATAAGCGCCCCTAGCGGCCGTGGCGCGCATCATATTTTTCCGTTACGTTCTCCTCGCAAATTAGGCCTACTTTTCTCCCGTTTTTCTCATTTATATATACGGTTCACATGAAATAGAAGAGCATTGAGAGGTTATAAAAGAGAGAAACGAATGTCAACAAGTCGTTGGCATCGCCCACTCGCAGTTTGCGGGGGTGGAAGGGGTGGAGCATGTGACCTTTTCAGTTGCTGGGTCGCTTTTAAGGTTGAGCATCGGAGCTGACGTCATCCTGGTGGGCGGGGCTTAACGACGACCGTTGACTTCGGTTGTAAATCGCCTGTAAATAAACAATGCACACAATATTCGCGAAATAAATTGTTTTCGATATATGAAGGGCCTTACCTGTTTTTAGGCATTTTTCCGAGTATATTAGTCCCACCGTTGCAGCTGAATCG
>JAQIWR010000965.1:0-15914 GCA_034695945.1 Glomeris hexasticha
AATCTGTTCGATGGCCGGCGCCAAAATTCCAGGGGCGTTTATTGGGAACCGGCTTGTATTCATTGTCTGTCCTGAATAACCCGGCCTCAATTGGAAACCGGGCTTCTATTGGAAACCGGCTTTAATTGGGAAATATATGGGTATGAATGTAGGCCTATGTCAATATCCATTTTATAGATATAGAAACGTGAATGAACACACTAAGGAATTTTTAATGTATTTTGTGTGATTGGTCAAGTTTGTTTAGTCGATCCATAAAAACCAGTAAGAGAAGAAATTAATCGCGTCTCTAAACGCCACCTATTGGTCTTTCGGGGAACTAAGTACGGCAGGCGTCGCCATCTATTGTCAGGCGCGTGTACTATAAATTCAGTTTTTTTCAAACTGCAACAGGTCAAAAGGAGAATTACGTATAAACACTCGTCTCACTTCTTGATCTTGGAGTAGAATTTTCCCGAAGGGAAACCGGTTCCTGTATAAAACGTGATTACGTACACCTGCGATGCGTGTCAACAGCTTACGTCCGAGGGAGGATGCGTAAAAGACGAAACGGCCGAACCTTGTCTGCGATGGGTTGTTCGTAAATTATGTCCATCAAGCCCGATTGTCTTTATAACCCTGCAAACAAAAGTGATGTTTGTAAAGAGGGGAGCGAGTTTCGTAAATGGATTCCCCGATATAGCGGTACGTCGGTCGGGAACGTTCCCCGTTTACGTGGCTGTTCCACGACGCGGGTGCACTCCCTCGGTAATTTCGTTGCCGACGCCCACCTTTGCCGGCATTTGGCGTGCGAACGAGTGGAAGTCGGTCGACGAAACTTCGCTCGTAGGTGATAGACAGGTTGTAAAATAGTTAAGTATTCGTTAGCCAGGTGGATTATAAACTATAACGAATGTTTTTGATGAAAATCGGATCGCGGTGAGCGAAATCTGCGAGTGGAAAAAACATGGTTTCCAACAACGTTTTTGTGATTCGAGATCGAACCGATTCGCAGCTGTTGGAGGTAAATATTGCGATTTCTCATTGGTCACTCGGTACTAACGAAGTTTAAACAGGGGCAAATGTGAAACACGATCGGTATAATGAAATGCCGCTGAAGGTGAATTATGAAACGCGACTATTGGTACGTGTTTGTCAGGAAGTTCATGCCTATTGTTTATAGCGAATGACTCACTAGTGTCCTCATTTTATTTCATTCCAAGCAATTCGAGGTTACTGCTATTATTTGCTAAAGAAATCGATAACAACATTGCCGTGCATAATATTTGCTAAACCAGATAATTTGTCGAATTTAATTGTCAAAAAACATTTTAGTTTACAATATTATTTATTATTGTATGTTTACTTATAGTTTAGTGTGCTTGCACTTGGATTAATAATGGGAAAATATTTAAGGAATTTGGGTCGTCAATTTTGATTTGTATTTACAAAAAATAGGCTTAAAGGTAGTGAAATGGTGCGACCTGTTGCTGAATTTTCCCACGTGCAAATTTTAACCACCTTGTTATTATTATTGGCCGATTTCCAGAAGATGAAATTTGCCGATTTGCTAATTTTTTATTTTTCCATACGCCCACATTATGATTTTATTTGTAATAGGTGTTCACATTCCCAACTTGTTTTTTCCTTATTTTCATAAGGTAGCTCGATGAAGTAGAATTTAAATCGATAAACGGTCACGTGATTACACTTTCTAACTTTGTTGCCCATTTAAAGTAACGCAGCAAACAAGTGGGAGGTTTCAAAAGCATCCCACGCCCATTGATTTAACATTTCAAAATGTTTTTCCCACTGGAATTCCTCCACTGTCTGCTCTTGTTCCCATTTTTCATTTATATATTAAAGGTAGTACACAACACAAAAAATGTGACACAAATCTAACAAATTGCAATGAAAAAAGTGGCATTTTGTATAAATTCAAACAACAAAAATGTCACCAAAATAATACTTTCGTTTCGCTGTGTGTATATTCTTTGTTAAATTTGAATGCCAAGAGGTGAAAGATCCGATCACGTGATGTTTTTGTGAGCGACACCTGGTGTGAAGAACGCGAATTATTATTATTATTTTAAATTCAGGGTTATATTTCATAAATTATCAATCACTGAAAAATTAGAATTTATATCTAAATATGTTTATTGTATTCTTATTAATGTGTTTCAAAAAATGATAAATAACCCACTTTAAATACAAAATATAGTGGAAACCATAAAAATGAATATTTAATTTTTATGTATGTGTTATAAAATTTTAAATTTCATTCAAGTTATAAACCTTGTACCAGTTATTGGCATCTTACAGATATTGACAGCGCTGTTATATATTTTACGAAGTAACTAATATTTTATGAATACTTATTATAATTTTTACTATTTATTAAAACGTGACTTTTAACTTTTTATGGTGCACTATTTTGGGCAATTGTTTACTCAATTACTTCATGAAAAATGCATTAAAGAACCAGTTTTTGCCAAACTATGACATATTTAAAATATTTATATTTATTTTGAGGACATATATAGTTGGCAATATTGTTTCAATTTCAATATATTACGCAGTAAGAGTACGTAATTGGTAACAAAAGGTGACGTCACGTGTATCTTTCCAGCTATATAAAAAAAATTTCTTTCTAACTGGAAAAGTTACTCATTGAGGGAATCATAAATGACAGCGCACCTGGCGGCCATTTCCGGAACGTTCCGCTTGAAAAACTTCATTTTCCCCCTTAGATGACTATAAAGGAAGTTGACTAAACGTAGAATTATTAAGTCATAGTCAGACCAAGGTTAGACAATTAATTACTTAGGCCTAAAATAACCGATGTAAGATGGCTGAATTTTGGATACATGTGACCTAATTGACGGTAGGCATTCAATGTCTGGTGTTTGAGGTTCAAGTATGGGTTTCAAGATGATTTGCTGTTCCACTTACTGAAAACAAGTTGACTTTGTTCAATGTTACCTTTTGAACGTCCTATATTTTTGTCTCGTAATAAAATTGACTGGACCACATCCGGGTGATAAAGTCATACATTTGCATTATATTTATTCAAAGTCACCTATACCTACACCTAATCGGTTCAATGTTAATGTATGTGCATTTATTTGCAGGCTAAACAAAGATCTTCTATCCTGTGGTTGATATCGAAAGCTAATGGCAACAAAGTTCCTGAGGATTTGAAGAATCCATATTACAAGGACCATGAGGTATATTATAAATACATTGTAATCTGTAATCTACTCCTGTTTGAATCCAAGAAGCTAATTTATACAAATGTATAAAGGTTCTAAATGAATGTGCCCTCTTCTAAAATTTTACAATATTAATTTAAAGAAGTTTCATAATGTCTAAAATTGGTTTTGAAATGAAAAGAAACTAAATTGGTTGTTTTCTTTATGAACTCTATGTGTATTAATTTTACTAATGTTTCAGCATTTTCGTATTACAGTAAAATCTGTCTTCAATGGTGGAAGCTGTCTATGCTGGATACCTGTCTATGGTGGAAAATTGTACATTTTTAAGGTCCATGTATATAGACTGCATGCTAAATGGTTTTTAAAAAACATTCTATGCTGGAAAGTCTATCTGGTCACATGAGATTCCACCATAGACAGGATTTACTGTAATACAAATGTGGAAAATACACGTTTACGCTGTGAATCCCGTCTATAGTGGAATCCCATTGGACCAGATCGACTTTCCAGCAAAGAGAGGTTTTAAAAAACATTTATAATGCTGTATATATATATGGAAATAAATAAGACAGGTTTAACTGTAATAATTTTACTATTTTGTTTACCTTTTTTTAAATATCATAAAATAGTAAATTCAGTAAAGAAAAATATCTTGAGAATAAAATGTAATTCCAGTAACGATGTTGAGGATTATAATAGCGTACGAGTCGATACGGTCCGAGTTGTCGGCGACATGAACCGAAATATAAATATAAGGAAAAATGGGAGATGGATGGATGGCCATATGCCAATTAATAGTCTATTTTAGTATATGTTACGGGATGAATGTCCGGATAGAAATGTATTTCAGTTTATTATTTTGCAGGATCAAGAGCAGCTGAAACCTGTGATAGTTCACGCTTTGGCAAGTGCCGAGTACTACTGCTTGGCTTTGGGCATCATCTACGCCGATCCTAATTACCACAATTTGAACCACTGGAGCGTGATCCAAGCCCTGGCTCGCAAAGGCGTCTACGTTGCCGAACCGAGCGACGTTGCCCTCACCGAGACCGTCCTCATCCAGACTTCACCAATTAGAATGGTTGCTTGCCAAAATAACTCTTATTTTACTTTCAAGAATGATACTAACATCGTTTCCTGTATTTGATTCAGAGTGCGCACATGGCTGTGATAGAAGCCATCATGGCGCTGTATCTCAAGGAAACGGTCACGGTCGACAGGATCATGCACGCTGTCAGGTACGTAATCTCACCGTTTCGATGTACAATATTTATCCTTTGGTCAACCCTATTGGAATGTGTACCGTAAACCACCACGGTGATGGTCCATGCTGGTGAATGGTGCCAGACCACGTGATCTGGAATTGCCAACCACCATGAACCATCATGAACCATTACATGGACCATCACCGTGGTGGAGTATGGTACACCATCATATGAGGGACTTTTCCAGTAGGGAAAATATGTATTATTCACATTCAATGACAGTGAATATCGCTTTACTTTTCAGTGTATTTTATACGTGGTAACGGGCAGTTATTTGTGTCGGAATTTTGGGAGAATACTGAGAATTTTAGATATATTGTTGATAGAATTCCATATCGGCAATAAATATTGTATCCATATCCGTTTACAATATTATGGAAAATGCGCATTTTCTAAACGCGATCGTTTGGAATTTGTACGTTCATTTATATTGTAATGTAGGCTGATTCAGCTTGAATATAATACATTTATTTGAAGACAATCCGTAGTTTTTAATTGACAAATTAAAGCAGGAAACGCGTACGGGTTGGGTAAATCGTATTTCCGCAAAGCGCCGCAAAGTGAACTTTTGCCTAGAACGAGGGTTCAAACTAAATGACACTGATATTACGTTAGATAAACCTGATTATCCAATTATGTACTTATAAAGATAGTATAAGTATAAACACGTTTCTCGGAGATAATTACTATTGCGCTAAGAGGGTGAATTATTATATATTATATTTGAATTGATGTTGGAATTTGGTGACGCGTGTTAACCGTACGTTGTCTACGGAAACCGATACCGACTTTTAAACGTTGGTTTGTTGTTTTTTTATTTTTTAAACAGGCGACTGGTGCATTTCACAGGGTCTATTGAACTTCCAAATGACATCGAAGACGCCCTAACATTTTGGGTGAATAAAGCGTGTATCAAAATGAGGCATCGGATCGAAGATGAGCTGAACATCAATTCGCCGGAGGTTCAAATGGTATTAATACTATTATCTTTTTGAAATTTGAAGCGATGTGTGGAATTATATAAAGATGAACAATAATTAAATTGATTGTGCGGTATCGTATACATAGGCCTACTTAGAAACGATGAAATGTGTACGTTAACTGAATTTGGTGAGTATACGGCGAATGGAACTATTGAGGTTGTGGTGTGTATTCGTGTAGGAGGAAGGTGTAGGCGATGCTACTAGAGCGAGTCACGTGACGAAAGGTGTAGCCGTAGACGAAACTCGTCGAGTTGCGAATAAAAAGCTCGAGAGGAGCGCGTCGGTCGAAAGGCCGACTTCGTTAGAAACGAAGCCGCAAGTTAAAGAATCGACTTCGCAGCTTGCCACTGATGATCAGAAGGTTATTTCGTTAATAAGAATGTTAAACAGGAAGGTTGAACTGCATTCTTTTATGCTCGATGCGAACGAAACTATGCATTTTTCTTGCCGTGAACTTGCACGTTGTCGCGTTAAATGTAGCGCGGAATTTCGCTATTGGCTTGGCTTTTATGATTTTAATTTGACCCGTTCGCACCTGTAATGTCGATGTCATTATGCTGGATACTATAATATATGCAGTTGCTGTCTTCTGATTTAATTTGGAATGAATATATTTAAAATGGAAATGCGCAGAACATGCACAAATGGAAGTATATGTTAATAATTATAGAAAGCATGGAATTTTTAAACAAAAATTTATTCTGTTATTTGCCTAGCTTTGTATTCAAAATCATATTTGAATTTAGAAATTATTACGAACCAGGCTTAAATTATAAATTCTCATGTTTGAATTTTACAGTGCAATGAAATATATTTACGTAACTTATCTAGCTTTCTTACTTTGGAATAACGTAAATATGTAATTCAACAATTTGAAACATTGGGAAATTAAAAGAGTAAGGGATTTTGGATTTTGAAATTTCAGCGACGCGATACGAAAGTTGTCGCGCCGCGTTCTGTTAGAAATTGTAATAAGTGTTTGTCATTACGCTTCGCATGTTGAACGTGGTGTGCATTTATCTAGATGTGGAATGCTATTTTAATATACATTTCCTCGCCGTTTACTCGATTTTGAACTTTTCGCAGAGTTCGGACGGGCGCGATCGCGTGGCTCCTCCGATCCCCGTCTTGCAGGATCTGGGAGACCTTAGCGACGGGTGCTGCTTAACCGCCCTGGTCAGCTATTACTGCCCCTTTGTATTCCGATGGCAAGGCGAGTACATTTCATTTCGTATCATTTTTTAAGCAACTAATATTACTGAAATACTTGCTATTATAGAAATCTGCTTGAATGAACCTATGAGTATGGCCGACTCGTTGTACAATCTTCAACTGCTTCAAAGATTCTGTAAAGAACATCTTCCGTACGATCCTTGCTTCTTGACCCTGGAAGATTTAGTTTATCAACATAGGTAACGTTGGTTGAATTGTTACAAAATGTAAAACGCAGATCGTATAATTGAAATAATGTTGAATCGCAGTTCTGTACGGCATAACATATTGGTGTTTCTGGCCGACCTCTTCTACCTTTTCGAAGTTCGACCCGCTAAATGCGTGCGGCCCACATCTTCCAAGCCGGATATTTCTTCGACGGAAGGTTCGTGTTTAATATTGAATTATAATTACAATTACTCGACGCGTTTTCCATGTTGTTCAGGCGTGAACGTGTCTCATCGGAACGGTCACAGCCCACCTTTAGTAAGCAACGCCACGAAACGCAGCTTCCAGCAACCCATCAGTCCGATCCCGGATCTGCGTAACAGCAGCGCGGACTCCTCGAACCGCATCAGTCCGAAATCTCAACTCGCGTCTACGCCGTCGCGAGAAGCGCTCTTGCCTCGCAGACAGAACCAAGATCGTGCCAAGAGGTTCAGCTTGACTGAAGGTAACTGAATCCTAACTTTTAAAGTGTGCTGCGAAAACTAAAAGTTGATTTCTCGCGATAGGCACCAGAGTGATACCCTCTGCATCTGGTGATTACCCTATTAGACATCCACCTAGTAGGCCCGACTTCGATCACAATGGAGCCGAGAGACCTTTCGCGGAGGAATCTCAGAAGAGCGAAGGTCAAAGGTAGACGATCGAAATCGATGTGGAAATTGTAATTTGACGAGTAACTCGTTACGTAACGTGATATTGGAATTTTACAGATACATGACGGAATTAAGCGTTGATTTGGAACAGAATTCGGCCGCCGTCAAACACAGATTACGAGGAGCGACGTCGACCAGTGACGTAACTTCCGTAGATGATGGCGACATATATCTACGGTAATTCAATGACGGTTTTTCATATTAGCTCTAATTAGTTCGAAACATTTATTTATTTATTAACTTATTTATTTAAGGCCTACCATCGCGAGACCCGAATCGAAAGCGTTACTGTCGGAATCGCCACCCGAGAAACACTTCGGTCCATCCTCGAGCGACACCAACAAAGCCCGGTCGCAAGGAGTAATCCCTACGGCCGGTCTACCATCCACCAAACGATCTTCGGAAGAATTCTTCGGAGGCCGAAAAAGACCGGAAACGCTGATCAACGCCGGCCGCGACGCGAACCGGCCTCGCAGGGACATCTCCCCCGAATCTAAGTTCCACCTTAGCTCTTCCAAATACATCATCAGCCCCAGTAGCGATTCGAGAGAATGTCCCGAAAGTTTAGGATCGAGCGAAAGCGGAGTGTTCCTCGAGAGGGACACGAGGCCTCCTTCCGAAATCACCTTCACCGGTAACACGACGAGCTTCGCGCAATTGTCCAAACAAGGTGGTGGGACGGGTGCCGGAACGGGTACCGGTATCACTATCGTGTACATGCAACACGAAGGCCAAGGTGGCGCGCAAGACGGAGGAGGAGGAGGAGGCAGAAATCAGCCCAAGTCCGGCTTCCTGCAGAAGAAAGCGGACAGACACGACAAGAAGACGTCGTTCGCGGCGTTGCCGAACCAAACGTCTTGGCAGCAACAGGGACAGTTGCATCGAAGCGGAGGTTCGTCTCAAGGAGATTCCGGTCACGAGACCCCGACCGAAGACGCCGGGTCGGGCGGTCAGCCGCTGTCCGCGCAGATCAGCGACGTCAGGTTGAAGCTGGAAGATAAAAGGCGACGGATCGAGTCGGAGAAGAGGAAGATGGAGTTGATGGCCTCGAGGGTGAGGCAGAAGGTGGGCAAAGCCGCTTTCTTACAGGCCGTGTCTAAAGGCGTCGGAAAAGGTGCGGAAGGCGGCCGCGAACGCAACGGTAACAAACAGGTACGAATTACTACAGTTAACGAGACTGTCTTAATACAAATTGAGCAAGTAAACTGTAAGTAATTGGTTTTATTTATTTTAATGGACAAAAACTTAGTGTGGTGTAAAATTATAATCTTATTTACGTGAGTTAAGACAACCCAAGAATATATTAGACGAGAATTTGTCTTCAGACTTGTCTCATATCCACAATTTACTTGTTTATTGAGATTATACTTAAATTTAGTGGTATACAGTGACATCAACTTACTGTTGCAGTTTAAACATATTATACACTATAATGAAATGTGTGTATGTACTACTTATAAACAGTTGTAACAAGTTAACAGTGCAAATGAAATCGTGCATTTTCAACTTAACGCCGTCTTTGAAACATTTTGTCTCGTGGCCATCATGGAAGGAAACGTGTAATGAAGTTTCGCAAGGTGGCCGGATTATCGGGGGTCTGGTGTACGTCCAACTACTTGTGCAATTAAGTATATTCGATATGTTGCAGACACTGGATAGTGGACACCCGTATACCATGGACGAAATAGCCAAGGAACTGGACACGGTGCAACACCGGTGGCTGGACCGCACCGCGTCGGCCGCGAGCGCAAGGAACGGCGCCACTTCGGACGAGGGACCGGACCGCGAAGACGAGCACCGTTCGCAAAGTCCCGACCCGGATTCCATCAACCTGGAGGAATACGGCCGTTCCCTGGAACGACTCAACACGAACCTTAGCGACCTGCAGTCCGACATCGACCGCTTGTCGAAGCAGCAGGAGCAGATCCAACGGATCGTCCACGACACCGTTTCCCACCCTCAAGAACCCCCGATCGTCCCTCCCACCACGTTCTACCTTCACGACCAACCACCGGTGCAGCAACATCAGCAACAACCTCACGTGGCCGACGGGCAGTTCTACGGCTCCCACCCGCTGCGTCGGAGCGCGTCGCGCGATCAACTCCAAAGCGTTTTCCAACAGCAACAGCAACCTCTGCAGCGGAGCGCTTCGCGGGAACAATTGTACGCCGTTGCCGCGTCCCCTTTGAGGAGGAGCGTGTCCAGAGAGCAGCTGTACGCCGGTCCGTCGCCTCTTCAACCGATCCAGAGCCTGCAGAGAAGCGCGTCCAGGGAACAGTTGTACGCGGTCCAACAGCCGCTTCAGAGGAGCGTGTCCCGCGAGCAGCTCTACATGGCACCGGTTGCGAACATCCAGAGAAGCATGTCCAGGGAACAGCTGTACCCGATGGCCCCCGTCCAAGCTCCGCCCCCGATGGCACGCGGCCAATGGGGACCGCCGCTAGTTCTTTCCGACATGCAGTACCCGCAGCAGATGGATATGCCGCAGTACTACGTCGACCCTTCCGGCTACCTCGTCCACCAACCTTACCCGGCGCCGCAGTACGTCTACTCGAACGGGCCCGAAGCCTACGGTCCCCCGTACTTGCACCACCAGCAGTACGCGCCGCAGCAGCAGGAAATGTACACCGGCCACTCGCCGTTCCGGTTACACGTCGACGTGCAAGGTCCGCCGCAGCCTCAACCTCAACCTCCTCGAAGCCATTCGCCGATGAGCTACCATCAGCCGAGACCATCTTCCAGGCCGCCGTCGGCTCCCGCCGCGGTGTCTTCGGGGCAGGGACCTTTGGGTTTGCCTACGAAAGCGGTGCCGGTTAGGGCTCCTCCCGAGGACGCGATGGAGCCTCAGAGCGTTCACTTCATAGAAGCCGAGAGAGGGGTGGCGAGGGGCGGACGCGAGGAGGAAGAGGTGGACGACGCGGATAGTCCTCCGCGGTCGTTGCTATCGATGGAGAACATTTCCGGAACGGCGACGTACCGCGTGAGGGAACCGTCTTCGCCCACCAGGCCGACGTTGGGCAAGACGTTCCGGGTGATGAAGCCGAAGGTGCTTTCGCCGCACCACGCGCCCAACATGGCGCCGCAAGTGCTGCGCTCGCCGGACTCCGACGAAGCGACGTCGTCTTCGGCTTCGGGTCAGGAGGGAGCGGAGGGCCGCGGTTTCTTCGTCACGTTCGAGGAGGAAGGGCCTCGTAGGCCCAAGCCCCAGTTCAGGGCTAACAAGGTTCCGAAAGTAGTGGCGACGCGGGAAGTTGCGGGCGGGAGTTCGAGGGCGATGCGGCAGTTCGAGGAACCGGAGACGGTGGGATATTCGAGGGAACACCGGAGGTCGTTGTCTTCGTCGCAGTCGGAAGTGTCCGGTGAGGATTCACCCGTCGTCAGGAAGGTGGACGCGGTGAAAGTGGACAGTCCGGCCGTCGTCTTCAGTATAGGGGAAGAGATGGTGCGTTATACGATGGCGATGGCGATTGTAGAGTCGCGTGATTTATATTTAAAATTGCTCGTTTCAGTCGAGTGCGGACGAGTTGGAAAGGAAAAAGCAGAAGAAACTTTTGGACGCGATGAAGCGGCGGGAGGAACTCGACGAGTTGCGGACCAGGAAGGAAGCCGAAGCCGCGCACAGGAGGGAACGTGAAAGGTGAATTTCCTATTGCATCGTTTACAGGGTGTCTACCGATACCGGAAATCCTTGAACTTGCTTAGAACAAAATACTAATTAATATGGTTTGTGGTGTACTATCTTTCGCTTTATGCATTTTGTGTCCTGGAAAATGTTATAAATATCCTTAAAAATACTGAAAGTATACTGGAATTTTGGAATGAAAGTGTAGTAGACACCCTGTTAAAATTATTTGTTTAGACAGGATCACAGAAATTACACCTAATATAAGTGGACTTCCACTTATTAGGGTTTAAGTATATAGTTTATAGTTAGGGATTGACGAAACGTATTTGTCTGTATCGAAGACTGAAGCAGGAGTTAGCCGAGAGAAAGAAAGAGGAGGACCGCGCTCGCCGCCAAGCCATCTACGAACAATATAAACAGAGAAAGGCCGCGATGGAGGAAGACGTAAGACGATCGATTTCCACCGCATAGGTGCCGTGGATATTAAATTCTAATATTTTAACCGCCTTACAGGGTGGCGAGAAAGTCGATTCCCCCAAGTCGTCAACGTTGACGAAGAAGCCGAAACCGCCGTTGAAACCGCGTCCGAAATCGTTGTACGAGATGGGAGCCGCGGCCGCAGAAGCCAGGGCCGCCACCCTCGCCTCCGCATCCGTCGGCAGAGGATCTCAACTCAACCTCGCCGGCAACGATTCCGGCGGCTATTACAACAACAACGACGGCGGAGGACGGTCGACTCCTCCGCGAAGGGTTCCGAGCCCGGGACAGATGGCGAGTAACCTCAGGCATCCGTCTTCACCCACGTCTTACGCCGGAGGTCCTTCCAGCCTTCCGCCGGGTCTGGTCAGCCGTAGAGTCGGGGTGCTGTTCAACGACGCGGCCAGCGACACGTGCTCCACGACGTCGTCCGCGGTCGAGTACACGGGTGAGTCCCAACTCCGAATCGGTTTTGTATTTGATTATTTGAAATGAAATACTTTCGTTCGGATTTTACAGGGCCAAAACTTTTCAAGAAGCCCACCGAGAAGTCGAACCGCGGGATTATCGTGAACGCGATCAACAGCGTGTTGGCCGGTGCCGTTAATTCTGACACTAAAAAGAGATGCTTGGAGGTAATGTACCTTAAAATCCATCCGTACGAATGGTTTTGGACGGTCTTTGATTTCGTAGGAAATCTCCAAGTGCGACAGCAAGCATTTCCTAATATTGTTTCGAGATGCGGGATGCCAATTCAGGGCTTTGTACATGTATATGCCGGAAAGGGAAGAAGTGATAAAGTTGTTCGGAACGGGACCCAAGCAAGTGACCGAGAAGATGATGGACAAATATTACAAGTGAGTTGGGATTTTAAACTCCTTACTACATTTGTTTGATTAATAAATGCAATGGATCCTCGATTATCCGAAGCTGATGACGCTGAACGTGATTCGTACGAAGTTTCATTTAGGAATATCATCGGTGATTTCGAATTTATAAGTTTGACTTTTGAGCTCAAGATTGACGGAAGTTGTAGAAGTTAAATGGGAAATTTCATGTTTGCGCTTGGGATAATCGAGTAGTCGGTAGTTGAGCTTTCACTACATGTTGATATTTTTAACCGATGATGTTGAACACGCAAGGTACAACTGCGGAGGAAGGAATTTCTCAGAGATTCAGACCAAACACTTGACGGTGACCATCGACGCTTTCACGATACACAACACGCTGTGGCAAGGAAAGAAAATCGTGCCGGTCAAGAAGGACGCGTTATATTAGCGAATTTCAAGGCCTACTTATTCATTCATTCAACGATGGCACGTTCTCTTTTATTTCAATCTCCTTTCTCTATACTACAGCTGAAAAAACGTGACGTTTGCCAAAAAAAAGTCAATACCCGAGTGCTGAGAACGGTAATTTTATCCGCCATCGTAGTGTTTTTTGTCCCGATACTTTCTCCCAATAATGTAAGGATCGTAAAATCGATGGCTGCCATGTGTTTCTGGGGGAGAATGTGCTGCGATGTCTACGCCATTTTTTGTTCTGTTTTATTGTGCCATTCGGTCTGTCGGAATGCATGGATATCGTTTTATTGTACGGATAATTATTTGTAGTGAAACTTTTTTCATATGTGCTAAAAGTCTACGGTGCATATATAGTATACATATTTATATATATATTGATTGATCTATTCGTAATTGTTTTGCACAAATTAAAATGGAAAGACTAATGCGAATTTTATTCGTTTCGGATCGGCTGTTTACTAATCGGATTGGATTCGTACGGTGGTGCAATTGAATTGGCAGCTATTATATTCTGTATCAGGAATAGTATTGCCCTGTGTTTTTATTCGCAATGATTACGTTGGAATTATTAGCAAAACCGATGAAAATACCTGCATTTGATTGTGATAAAAGTGTATTTGGCGTGCCATGTACGATAGTTTAACGATCAAAAGTTTGTTTTGCCAAATGAAATGACGACTTTTTATTCCGTTATTACAATTGCACGATTTGAATTTGATCACGGTGGCATAATGCGCGCATAATTAATGCAGAATATATTTTTAAAATCTTAGTGTTTGTTGACGGATCATTGCAGCTGTTCATTTAGCTTTTTATATAAGTAGATTCTGGTCATGAGTGTACATATTGCGCCAACTGTGTATTTATTTCGTGTAATACGGACTCGGTGCGAAAGCGAAGTGTACGAAGTACGTGAAGCGAGTGCTTTTTTCGCCGTTTCACTGCTTCATCAGTGTTTGGACTAATCGCTAAATAATGTCCTGTCGTTTCATTTTTATAACGTGTGATATGTGCACCGCATTGGTTTATCGCGGCAATTTATATCGATAATACCATTAATATCTGTGGGGATTCGACTCTGCCGGCCGTGTGCTTTGCAGAAAATGTAATTATATAGCTTTACTGTGTCTAACGACAATTAAAACAGCATTTGCATAATTGAGACTGTTTTAATCAAACCAGCATCGATAGGTGTTCATTTAGGCCTATATACTTGTACGAGTTCAAATTTAACGAATTCAGATTCAAAGTGGCGGCTAATGTGCCGCTTCAAGTTCAAAAAGAAGCATTTTACATCGTTTTTCTATGTATTGAACGTAAAAATCATGGCTGGATTCGAATAGATGGCTGAAATGAGCGTGGATAATGTATTTTCGGTTATAAAAATGTCAAATTTCGCGGAGTATGACGTCATTATATACGAACTGTTTCTGCGCTTCCGATTGGTTCGTGCAGCAGCGAGGTAAAATCCGACGATTCGATTGGTTCGGTGGTTTTTCGTCACAATATCGATGCGCCAGCGCATTTCGTGGAAGAAAACATGGCGACGTTGTTGGTTGTCTCAGCCAGAAATAAATGGGAAAATATCAGGTGTTCTTTACTGCGTTTAAATGCCAGTAATCGCTACTTCTTCAGCGCAATAATTTTGGGCCGCAAACGGTCCCGACCAATCAAAACGTCGGATTTTACTTGACTGCCGCAGTCGCGCCATCTGTCGTCTCTTCGAGCAACCGCAACGTCGATGGGCAGTCGCAGAATTTGAAAGCTCGCGATCGTGATTACAGAAAGGAAAATGAATTGCGTACAGCAAATAATGATACGAAGGAGAATGAGAAGGCGGCAAATATGTTTACTAATGCTGCTCGCTGTTGGCGAACACTTAGTGAGAAGTAAACGACGACGTTATTGGGTACGGCCATTTTTGCAAAAGAGAAAAGAAGCCGGGGATTTTTATTTAGCGGTATGTCTATATGTCTATGAATATGCTTATTTACATGAACACGATAGTTATTGTTGGTTATTTTGCTATTAAACAGGTACCTAACATGTTGAAGGATGACCCGATGTACTTTTTCGAAACGTTTCGATTCACTCCCGCAGCCTTCGAAGAATTCTTGAAATTAATCGGACCTTTGCTGACCAAGAAGGACACTGTCCGAGAACCGATCCCAGAAGCGGAAAGATTGATGCTAACCTTGGGGTATAATAATATTTCAAAAATAATTCCGTATACCCAGACTAGAGAGACCAACTCCACCTTTATAGGTACCTGGCTAGCGGTGATATGCAGAAGTCTATCGCGAAGGACTACAGAGTGGGACGCAGCACGGTCTGCGTAATCATACAAGAAACGTGCAGAGCGATGATCGCGGTACTTCAACCCATGTTGCTGTCGATGCCAAACGCGCGAGATTGGACGAGAATCTCGAAAGATTTCCGCGAAACGTGGAATTTCCCAAACTGCGTGGGCGTCGTAGACGGCAGACACTTTACGATATCCAAACCTCGTACCGACGACCCCAAATACTGCAACTACCGAGGCTTCTTTTCGTTGGCTGTACTTGCCAGTTGCGATGCCGTCTACAAATTCACAACTATAAGTATCGAAGCCGGAGGATCGAAAAGCGACGGCGATATATTGGCGCGCAGCGCGTTCGGTCAAAAGGTAAAACCCCGGGAAACCAAAACCTTTCAAAAATAATTTGCATTTGTGTTTACAGCTGTTGTCTTCGAGTCTGGATTTACCACCTTTAACGTACGACAGCGACACGCCGCACGTTTTCGTGGCCGACGAAGCGTTCCCGCTCTTACCGAACGTGATGCGACCGTACAGCGGTCGTAAGTTGACGTTGGAACAAAGGATTTTCAACGACAGGTTGCCACTTTTAACCGTTTTTATACTAGCTCCAGCCGTAGTTTACCCATTGGACTTCAGGTTCATGCAAATTTTTTAATTGGGCGATTGAGATAAGA